>JAWZYT010004122.1:110000-204906 GCA_034508575.1 Petrolisthes manimaculis
TACACACAACATCTCCCTCTAACATATGTACCCTTCCCCTCTCTCTCTCTCTCTCTCACACTCTTTTACGCCCCTCCCTGCATCTCAAAATCAAGCCTTTACTACCTTAAAAAATACACGCACACACGTACACAAACGCACATGCACACACACACACATATACACAGAAGTAGACTTTCATTCACACATTTGTTGTTCACACACACACACACACACACACACGCGCACAGAAATGTTCTTCTTTACTCATAGATTTTAATATTCTTTAATACATGTCCACCCAGACAAACACCTATCCTATATATACTCACACACACATATACACAAATCTTTCTACTATATAATTTTTAATATTTCACACACTTTTACACGCACAATCATATGTTTACATAGTTTTATTTTCTCTCCCATATATATGCGTATATAGTTGCTCTCTCATATATGAGTACATAGTCTCTCTCTCTCTCTCTCTCTCTCTCTCTCTCTCTCTCTCTCTCTCTCTCTCTCTCTCTCTCTCTCTCTCTCTCTCTCAGCCATTCATCATGTAGCCTCGTTTCCCAGGCGATGTATCCTTGGTTCTGGTCAGTGGCAGGGAGAAGGAAGGATACAAGAATCACCCACCGCTGTCTATCTATATGTCTGTCCGTTCGTTCATCAACCCTCTAAGACCTCGTGCTCCTCTCTTTCTCTCTCTCTCTCTGTACCCTCACGTGGACCTTAAAGCTGCTAAGTCCCTCTCTTCTCCCCTTGCCGTATCTTTCCCCTCTTCCCTCCCTCACCTTCACTATACTTCCGTCTGTCTCAGTCTCGTCTTCCCCTCCTCAGTCCCTCTATTCGACCTTCCCTTCTTCCTATTGCCGACCCTGTTGCATCCCTGCTCTCCCTCCCTCTCGTTCTTAATTTACTCTTCGCGTTTTTTTTACCTCTCCTTCTTCCCCTGCATTCACTCACTCTCTCTTTCACCCTCTTCTTCTCACTCACCACCGTATCTTCCCCTTACCCCTCTCCTCTCCTTCTCTCTCTCTCTCTCTGTCTCTCTCTCTCTCTCACCCTCACCCTCGCCCACACCATAGAACAAGTGGTGAGAATAGCAAAACAGAATTATGTAGCCAGAGACAGGGAGGATCTGGGTCACTTTCCCTCACCCCTTCCTGTCTCCTCCTCTCCTCTCCCTCTCTCTTTGACTCCTTCCTCCTTCCCTCTCCCCTTCTACTTCCTCGTGTTCCTTCCCCTAGTTTCCCTCTTGACTCACATACCGTCCTTACTTCCTACTACTCTATTCCCCTTTCACCTTCAATTTCCAATATCTATCACGTCTTCCACATTATTCTCTTCTATTTTCTTACATTTCCTTCATACCACTTTCACATTCAATCTCCAATACCTATCACGTCTTATTCCATATTCTCTTCTAGTTTCTCACATTTCCTTATTTATTTTCTCTTTCATTCCTTTCTTTTCTTTCCTCTTAGAATTCACTTTCAAGGAGTAAAATAAATCTAGGGAATACAAATATCAAGTCTATTTCTTCATCTCTTCCTCATCTCTCATTCTTCTTCCTTTCCTTGTCTCTACATTCTTCTTCTCCTCTTCCTCGTCTCTTATTCGTCTTCCCTTGATTCTTCTGATAATATCGTCTGCCTTTGACTCGCTCTGATCTTTAATAATTATAATCAAATAGTGTACATACAAACTTGGTTCCTTTGCCTCACCTTCCAGCCATTCTGTTCTCACACTTCAGTCGCTCTTTAAACTTCTTTCCCTTCCTGTTCCCACCCCTCCTTCTCCTTCCCACCCCTCCTCCTCCCCACAGGTACCTCCTCCTTCCTCCATATTGGCTCCTCCCCTCCCCCCAGTCTTCCCTCCTCCCTCCTTTTCTCCCTGTTGCTTCCTTACCCTTGCATTCCTT
This sequence comes from Petrolisthes manimaculis, assembly GCA_034508575.1. NCBI lineage: Eukaryota > Metazoa > Arthropoda > Malacostraca > Decapoda > Porcellanidae > Petrolisthes > Petrolisthes manimaculis. The sequence goes on from JAWZYT010004122.1 coordinate 111,910, forward strand.
CTCTTCCTCCCCTTTCTCTCATTATTTATCTACACCATCATTCCTCTCCTCCTTGGCTTCTCCTTTTCTCTTCTCGTGTCGTTTCAGGTGTGTTCATCATGATTATTCCTTTTCTCTTTCTTTTTTTTAAATAGTTTTACTCAGTTCATCCCATTTTCTTTCGTTTTCTCTCTCTCTCTTTCCCACGGAACTCCTCCTCCTCCTCCACCTTTTTTCCCATCGGCCCATTTTGTGTCTTCATTTTCTTTTTCTATTCATACTCCTTTCCTTCTTCACTCTCTTTCTCGTTTCCCACTTTTCCTCTCTTTTCTATTGTTCTATGTTTACTTATTCTTGTTTCCTTCTCTTAAATTTCCTTGCTTTACTCACTCAATATTTTCCCTATAATAATACAATAAAATACAAAAATAGTTACACCACAAAACGAGTATACCTTATAGACTTTCCTAGTACCGGTATATTATTTTCATTTTGTTTCTTGTACGTAAGCCAATAATGTTATCATTCAATATTATTTCCGTAATGAGTGTAACACATTGGGCAACATTGATTTTCACATTCTCTGTCCATTAATAAAGGGATTTTATATAGTACAGAATTGGTGGTAAATCAGAAATAACTATAAGATTCCTACAAACTATTTAGATTATAAACAAGCCACCATAATTTTTGTAAAACTTAATCTTGTTTTATATTCCTGACATTCTCTGTTGGAGCAGGAATCAAGGCGCTAAAATGTACCAAAAGTATATATATATATATTGCCCCTTAATTTATATACACTCATGTATAATTTTTGTCCAACACAAGTAAAGAAAATTACATCTTATATTGCATGTCGTCACGCTCATCAGCAAATGGCCTAAGTAATTTTTCGATGACTTTTGGATTATAGCCTAAATCACATGTTATAATAGGATCTAAATATTATAAGTAGAGAAGTTTGTGTATGAAATTGATAATATTAGGATCATCTTTATTGTAGGGTTAACATAAACTTATAACATTTAGCAATGAGAGGTCCAAAGTGCACTATGGAAAATTTTTAATGACATATTTTTTTTTCTTTTCGATACAAAATAATTTTCGGTGATATTGTGGTAAAATTTCCTAAAAACAAAAAAAATCAAGAAATGAATGACTCTTTCGTCCTTGTATGTCTAAGTGGTTCGGTCATCATTTCAGTAAGTTATTTAAAAATATTAAAATGGATCATTTATAATTTAAAAAACTGCAAATCCAATGCAAACTACCATGATATTGATGCAGTAAAATTGTAGCTATGGAACTGTGTGGGGAAATGATAATAATAATAATAATAATCTCGGTGGGCAGTAATTTTATTTCAATTTGTGTTCTCTCTCTCTCTCTCTCTCTCTCTCTCTCTCTCTCTCTCTCTCTCTCTCTCTCTCTCTCTCTCTCTCTCTCTCTTAAATGATGTAATATTTGAAAGGATCTTAAACCCTGGGTAGATATGCTGTCTTTTCAATCAATGTATTTTTCCTATTTTCCCAAATATTTAGGAAGACCAAGAGTGATCACAAGAAATTCATATTATGCTACAATTATTTTAGATTCACTAGTGATTCGTATAGTTATTCTGCTTTGGAGTGTGTGTGTGTGTGTGTTCTGCTTTGGTGTGTGTGTGTGTGTGTATGTGTGTGTGTCAAATACCCAAGTTAGGTTATATTATCTATTTAATTTTATTAGCTACTCCTTTAGTTAGAGTTATATTCGCATTATTAAAACATTCTGCATTACATTACTTAAGTTGTTTTACATTAATTAACACCAAGGTAATATTAGAAAGAAGTATAAGCCTCCGCAATTTAGCCAAGTAAATGAATGATTCTTGATGATTATAATGTTTAGTATTTTTTAATATTCGAAATATTATTAAAAAAAAGGAGCACTTTAGCCCTGTAAATGATTCTTGATAATTATTATAATGTTCGGTATTTTTTAATATTCGAGATGTATTAAAAAAAAAAAAAAAAGGCACAACTTCTAACAATAAGTCTGACAGAATATTGTTCATGATTCCGAGATTAAAGGAGTAAGGCTTTTGGTAGTGATCCGGATCTATATCGGGATTAATGAATTTAGTGAAGGATTTTTCATTTTTCGGACATTGAACCTTTGCGGAAGCTTGTATTGCACTGGCTGCATTTTTTCTTACACACATGCATAGGCTAATTGATTTTTTTTCCTGCATTTTTTAAACTCGCTTTGCAACACTGAGCGGACAAATCTTGTTGGATAATATTTACCACTGAAAAAAATGAATAAAATGTCAATTACGAAGTTTATGTATTTATATTGTTTATTTATTTTATTTATCTATTTATTTATTTATTTATTTATTTTATTTATCTATTTATTTTTTTATTTATTTATATTATTTATTTTATTTATATTATTTATTTTATTTATTTTATTTATTTATTGATATATTTATTTTAATTTTTATGTTAATTACACCAATGGTAATATAATTATCTTTGAGTTTAAGGGGAAATTCTCTTGTTGATAAATTGGAAGGAAGGTCTTTGATTCCTCCAAAGTATACCAGGAAACAGACCACCTTAACGTTACTAATAGGGGATGTGTTTTGTGGCATAGTTTGGAGGAATCAGAGACCTACCAATTTACCAACAAGCGAATCTCACCTTAAGTAATCCTAATAAAAATCATATACCATTTTATTATACCAATTTCTTCATGACCATAATATTATATAATTATAATCATGAAGTTTTCTCTGCTTGGTGAAATATGGACATCATTTTCATATTATCTATTTTTTTTATTTTATCCAATCATTTCTCATGGTATTATTTGTATATATTTTTCTTATAGTTTTATCTATGGACATTTATCCTATGAGTTATTAATCCATATATTATTTATTTGTTCTATTCCTGAAGATGGTAGTATTAAATAATCGCTATATATAATACCTCACGTTCGTATAATTTATCGACCCTTTATATTCTATTTTATTTTTTTGACCGGTATAATTATTTCCTCAAACTTGTGTCAACTAATCTTGAATTTTCATATAATCTTCAATTTCTTATTTAACCTTTACAAAATTGTGTGTGTGTGTGTGTGTGTGTGTGTGTGTGTGTGTGTGTGTGTGTATGTGTGTGTGTGTGTATGTGTGTGTGTGTGTGTGTGTTCTGTCAATAAGAATCTTAGTTTATTATTTTCTGTAATACTACTGTTTTTTTTTTCTTCCTATCAGTGAATATTTGTTACACCAAGCATGATCAAGAAGTCATGAAAAGTTGCTAAATAGATTCAACCAACAGTACCATCCATCAAGATAAAGGTGTGAGTGACTGTAAAGAGATTCTATAAATATTTTTGATCAACAGATACGCGACGTTCTATTCTATCAATGACAAATCAGAGCTCCTTAAATCCATCAAAGTATTTGACTGAAAACAGGACTCGATTAACCAAACTAATGGTGATAATTTAGAGGAATCAATTGCTCCAATTTTTACCAACACTGTATAATAATGGCATTCCCATTAAGGACCCTGCATGTCATCGTGTAAGAAAATTGGAGACTTCTGATTCCTCCCGACCCTGCCACGAAACATGCTCTTTTCATAATATAGGTGGTGTTGCGTGGCAGGGTTTGAAGGACTCGCTTATCTTCAATATTATCACAACATTATAGGGTCCCTTAACGTAACATTACAGGGTCCATTAATTAATTAACATAACATTACAGGGTCCCTTAACGTAACATTACAGGGTCCATTTTAACGTAACATTACAGGGTCCCTTAATTAATTAACGTAACATTACAGGGTCCATTAACGTAACATACAGGGTCCCTTTTAACGTAACATTACAGGGTCCCTTTTAACGTAACATTGGTATAAGAAACGGCAACATCAATCCCAAGTTATGTGTTACCTACGATCAACATAATTTTTTTTCTCTCACGAGTTTTTTTTGCAGCCGCGTCCGTCCCTCCCTCTCCGCTGCTCAACACGGCACCAACACCAACACCGACAAACACGGAACGCACACCTCGCTATTACTTCTCTCCGTTGCTGACTCTATACACCTTGCATTCTATAGCCTATATATATACACACTCTCCAGTATTTAGGATAAAGTATAATGCTTGCTGACTTTGCTGACTATTGGATGAGTTTGTGCTGACTATTCACGTTTGGGTCTGTCTGTCAGCGTCGTAGTGTATTCAATATGTTTATCGGGCAATTTTTTTTAGGGTAAATTATTGGTCGGCTTCTGATTCCTCCAAACTATGCCCCGAAATAATAACTATGTCCTTCATATAAGTAAGAATAAGGTCGTCTGTTTTCTGGCATAGTTTGGAGGAATCACAGACCTTCCAATTCACCAACGAAAGAATCTCCCCTTAAGTTAGTGTCTGGTAGTTTGGTAGGGTATTGTATTGGAGAGTTATATAGTATAGGGAGGGTTATCGATTCCTCCAAACTATGCCCCGAAACAGAATGCCTCAGTATGAGTGCCCGTGTGTGTGTGTGTGTGTGTGTGTGTGTGTGTGTGTGTGTGTACTTTGTAGGAATCACACACACACAACCCACTAAACTAACGAATTAAGCCACATACGTATCAATAATAATCGAATTCTATACACATTATGCATAGAAGGAACCCTACTAAGAAGTGTGGGCAAGCAAGCAAGCATGTAAACCGTCATAAATTATCATGTAAGAAAAGCCAAAAGAAACCACTGTTGAATCGGCACTAAGACATGATGTGTCCAAAAAAATGTACCCTCAAATCAGGTAATAATAATAATAATAATAATAATATTAATAATAAACGAAAAAATAACTTGCAATATCAACGCCAAATTTTCGTCATTCCCGAGTTTATGCGAGTGTTTTTTTTTTTTTTTTTTTTTTTTTTTTTTACGCCTTTGCTTGTGTCGCCGGATATTTGCCGAGTCAATATGGATTTTTCAATGCATCTCTATACGTCATGTTGGTTGTATAAAACATAGGAGGCATGGTGGTGTGGGGGGTCGAGGGGGGAGGGTAAAGAGAGGGGAAGGAGGGAGAGTTGGGGGGTGGGGGGGTGATGCTGTAGCGAGTGCTCTAAAATGGTGGTGTGTGTGTGTGTGTGTGTGTGTGTGTGTGTGTGTGTTCCCATGCGTGGCGTCGTATTCCTAGTCATTGGAGAGGGATGTTTACAAACCTACAATATTTTTTTTTTTTTTACTCTGACTAACAAAAGGCGATATTTACTGTTATAAGGAAAGTAATATATAGTAACTTAAAACGGTTTACAGACAATATCAGTTATCTCATCAAAAACTATACTTAAATCTTAAAATTAGATGTTTGGACGAAAGATAGACGATGTAACATAGAACAAGAAAATCCTACTTCAGCAAAAATAGAGTTAATAAAGGTGAAGTTCAGTGTAGGCATATTTGGAGCAACTGATTCCTCCAAATTATTCTAAGCAACAGACTTCCACTATTTCTGCTCATATGGTCTTGTTTCTTGGCAAATTTTGGAGGAATCAAGGCGCTCTAATGCACCAAAAATACTTAAATACTTAAAGAATTAGTATTATCTTGTAAACGAACAAACGAACTAACTAACTAACTAACTAACTAACTATACCATCGGTTGTGTGGCATTCGTAACAATTTTCCCTGGGCCTATCACCGGGTTCGCTAGAAAAAACATCCACCCATCAACGAAGCGGTAAGGTATAGGGTAGGGTGGGTGGTTAGCCATTTCCAGCAGCATTTTACTCGTTGGGGTTTGTCTGGGAATATGATACCTTCTACCGTGTTCACTTTGCAGTAGTCAACAATGTTACTCCATTCACTGCCTGCCTTCACTTACTCTCCTTTACTCCATTCACTTCCTCTCCCTTACTCCGTTCACTGCCTGCCTTTCACTTCCTCTCCCTTACTCCATTCACTTACTCTCCCTTACTCCATTCACTCCCTGCCTTCACTGCCTCTTCCTTACTCCATTCACTGCCTGCCTTCACTTACTTTTCATTACTTCTGAACATTTCGGTCTGGTTAATTTACTTCGGAAATGTACTAATGAATCTTCACCGCGTGCCATGTGTGAGGTTTTAAGTGAGCAATTTAAATATATATATATTTATAAACTTTTAGTGTATTAGAGTAACTTGAATCCTCCAAAGTATGCCAGGAAACAGGACCTGATTAAACAAATATACGGTGTCTTGTTGCTTACTTGAAATAATTTGGAGGAATCAGTTGCTCCATATTTACCAACACTGTACTCTACTACTACCTTTAATTAATTGACAAAGCCCTAATTATATGGGAGGGAAATAAGAAGTGAAAAAATAGGTTTAGATAACAGTGTCAATGAGTTATTAATGTCATCCCGAAATCCAATGACCATAATATAATGTGGGATTCAGTTGTGTGTATTTTCCTCTTCATCAAATAAGCGTACATACTTGAACGAAAAATAAAACCAGACACATTTTTCTTACGGGACCCTGCTTGTGATGTAGTCAGAAAATTGGAGGTAAAAGAGTGCTCCAAATATTGCCACGAAACACACACCTATATGGAAGGAGTTTGTTTCGTGGCATAGTTAGGAGGAATCAGAGGGTTCTTGATTAAATGCATGTGTAACTATTATCAGTGCATTAATAGAGAAGGAAATATTTGTACTATTATCAATACTGAATACCCAAAAAGATACATATTATACAGGGTGTCCGGAATTTTTTGCCCGAAAATTTGGCAAATGTATGCTTTATTAATTCTGAAAAGAAAATACTCTATTGATGTGATTTTTTTTTTTTTTTAGTTTAGCGGTAATTGAGACATTTATTATATTATCTATAGAGGCAGGTAATAGGTATATATTTTATTCCTTATACAACTGTTACTTTTGTGTTAATATCGATATAAATGATTGAAACTTACTTATATAACTCTCAGGTAACATGTACAGGAAGCGAGATTCAATTCTCTACCGAAGATAAATAAATGTCTTCTTATTTAATGCTGACTCTTTTCGTAACCTGTTGAATATTGACATGCAAAAAAAAAAAAAAAAAAAAAAAAAAAAAAAAAAAAAAAAAAAAAAGCGAGAAATTATTGTCCTTCGTAAACCCAGGATTAGTCTCAGTACCAACAGCAGTAGTAATGTATAAGTATAGTCACGGTACAGTAATTTGCTTCTGGGTCTCCTTCGTGTTGGTATCTCGTATATATGTGTGTATTATCCTCTAGTTTATGGCTAACTTTTTATTTCGGTTTTTCTTACGTTTAGTTTGTCATTTCTTTACATTTCCTCTTTTCTTTTTTGTTCCTTTCCTCCACTTGCTCCTTACTTCCTTCCTCATTCTTCATTCCCCTCCTTTACTCACCTTTATCTTACCTTTTCCTTCATCAGACAGTTCCTTTCCTCTCCTTCTTTACTTTCCATCTCCAATTTTCTTGCACATCTTCTTTTTGGCTATTCCTTGCATGATTAATATTCCTTTATACCAACATTCTCATTTCGTAGATTCTTTTCTTGTCTAATCTTTCTCATTTCCTACTTATTACTATCATTAATTATTTCTTATCACTATCATTCAAACGCAATGTGTCTATAGGCATCTCGAACGAAATTGGACATTATTTTGAACTACTCCAGTATTTTGGTCCTCATCTTCTATTAATTCTGGAAAAAAAAAAAAATCAGCTTTTCCATGCATTTGTAGTTCCTTTTATTCCTTTCCATCTATTTCTTTCCTCTTCTATTATTGATTTTTCCTCTTTCAAATTAAAAAATACAGAATATTTAACTTACTTTTGCATTTTCTCTGACTACCAACAGATGAATGTTTACTGTCTGACTGAAGCACTGCAGATGTACAATTGGCTCCACTCCTGCGTTTATCCCCTGTCGTTGCCAATGTTGGGCCAGTCAGAAATTCGAAATCCCGATCCATGGACAAGTTATAACATTCGAAACATTTATATCCTTAGAGTGAACGATATGAATGTTTCGAATATTTTAACTTGTGAAACGGGATTCGAACGACAGGGGAGAAACGCGGGAGTGTAGCCAACTGTACATACCCAAGGCTGTAATGAATTCAAGGGTACCAATACATAACTGTTTGTATTTTAGATTAAAGGGAGATTTTTTTTTTTTTTGGTAAATAATTGGAAGGTCTGTGATTCCTCCAAACTATACCACGAAACAACAACATATCCCCTATTGGTACCCCTGGCTGCGTCTATTTTCTGGAATACTTAGGAGGAATCAGAGACTTTCGAATTATTTACCAACAAGAGAATCTCCCCTTAAGGTCCTACCCTGTGATCGTGTATGAAAAATTGGAGGCTTCTGATTCCCTCTGACGGTGCCACGAAACAAGCTCCTTACCAATAGGTGGTGTTTCGGGGCAATATCTGAAGGACTCATTTACCTCCAATTTTCAGACTACATCACAGGGTCCCTTATATATGCTTCTCCTAACCTGTCTCTCTTTCCTCTTTTTCCTCCTCTTCTTCCTCCTCTTCTTCCTCTTCTTCCTCCTCTTCTTCCTCCTCTTCTTTCTCCTCTTCTTCCTCCTCTTCTTCCTCCACCTCTTCCTCCTCTTCTTCCTCCTCTTTTCCTCCTCTTCTTCCTCCTTCTTCCTCCTCTTTTTCTTCCTCCTCCCTCCTCTTCTTCCTCTTCTTCCTCCTCCTCCTCCCTCCCTGTGTAAACCTCCATTCATCACTTTCTTACCTCTCCGCTTCCCTCTTTCCCTCCCTCCTTTCCTCCCTCCCCTTACACCTCTCTTTAGCTTTTTCCTCTCACTTCCTCCCCACCGTCTTGCTTTAACTCTTGTCCTCTCCCTTCCTCTTCCTCTCTTTTCTCATTCTATTCCTCCTATTTATTCTTTCTTTCATTATACATTTCACAGTTTCTCAGACATGTATTTACTTTATTTATCTAACCCAGTTTATTTCATTATACTTCATTCTTCCTCCTCCTCCTTTTATTTTTTTTTCTCTCTCTCTCCTGCATCTTTTTTCCATACTCCAATATTTCTCTTTCTTATATACAAGTATTATATTTTATTCATACATTTCATCCTTTAGTTTATTTTATCTTTCTACCCTCGTTTCTTTCTCTTTTGTGTCTGTATTTCATTTCCTCTGCTTCTCAGTCTCTTTCCGGGTTTCATTTCAGTAGTTTTTTTTACTTTTGCATTTTATTTTTTATTTTTTATTTTTTTTCTGATTACTATTTTTATCCTCACGCCTCACTTTCTATTTTTCCCTCCTCCTCCTTCCTCCTTCCTCCTACTTCCTATTTCATCGTTTGTTTATTTTAAATTTCCGTCAAATTATATATTTGCGTCATAAAGTCACACACATTTAACTTCATCTCCTAATTTTGTTTCTCTTTCTTTCTGGGTTTGTTTTCGTTCTTTGTATTTCGTTCACCTTCTTATATTCTCTTGAACGGGGTTATATATTCATCCTATACAGTGTCTGTCTGTCTGTCTGTCTGTCTGTTTGGCTGGCTACAATATAAACATGCAATATATAGCTATGAGGAAACAAAAATATAAAAAATTGTGATATCTACAGTATAACCAACATTGCTTTCCTCTTTTATATATATATATATGTGTGTGTGTGTGTGTGTTTTGCAATAATTTCTAAGTAGTAGCCAATTCTTGTTCCTTCGGTAATAGAGAACGTCTGAGAAATACCAATGTTGTAAGATAAATTATGAACCTACAGTTTTTTTAATAGGATGTGCAGTGACGTATTTTGATCACTAAATATAGCAAATAAAAACAATGTAAAATACAAACTGACTCCTGCTAAGTTTAACATCTAAGGGACCTGCTTACGATAAATACCGCCATGTCGGCTACGCATAGAGGTTAAATTAATAAATACTTCTCCATCAAGAAAGTGTAAGTGACTTCAAAGGTATAAAATTGCAATATCTCAATCAACAGGTTCAGAAATACGAATATTTTCCTTAGCTATTTGATTTTTTTTTTATATATAATATTTATACATTTTGATGCGAGCGGTGAAATATACATGAGTTTCTTATTTATATATTTCCCAATTTTTCGTTTTAATTAGTTTCGTCGAGTGATTTTTACGTGTTGCTATAATTCGTGGTTGTGTTTTTAAAGTTGCAGTGCTTTAATAATTGGTCTCATTTTAACGGGTTGGAAAGCGGAAGGAAGTGGAGAAGGTGGAATGAGGAGGAAGGCAAGGTGGAAGGATAGAGCAGGAAGGATAAAAAAGCAGGAGGAGGAGGAGGAGGAGGAGGAGGAAGGTGGAAACGGTAGGAAGGAGAAAGAGGAGGAATATACATAAGTAGAGAGGAGGAGGAGGAGGAAGGAAGGATAAGGAGGAAGTATAAAAAAGGCAGAAAGAAGGAGGAGGGAGAAGGTAAAAAGTCGAAAGAGGAGGGATAAACATAAGTAGATGAGATGATAAAAACAAAATAGGAGGAGGAGGAGGAGGAGGAAGAGGAATGTTTTAGGGAGATAAAAATAAGGATTAAAGGTAGGAGGAAGTGGAAGGAGGGAAATGAAATAACTAGAAAGAGGAAGCAGAAGAAGGAAGGGAAAATAAATAGTGAGAAAAACAGAGAAGGAAGCGAATAAAAATGAAAAAAAAAAACCACAAGAAGGGAGGGAGAAAGAGAAAGACAGGAATGAGGGTGTGTGTAGCAGTAAGGAAGGAAGGAAGGAAGGAAGGAGGGGAAGAAGAGGAGGAGACAAGGAAAGGGTATCAGGAGGGAAAGAGGAGAACACGAAGATAAGGAGGGGAGAAGAGGAGGTAAAGAGAGAGGCCATCAGGAGGGAGAGGGGAGAAGGAGAAGATAAGGAGATGGCATGAGAGGGAAATAAGAGAATGGAGAAATGACGGGAGAAGAAAAATATATGGAGATGGAAGGAGAGAGAAATGTGAAATGGAAGAAGAAAGAAATAAGATATAAGAAAATACAGTGAGATGATAATAATAATAATAATAACTGAGATGCCAAAAGATAGAAATAAAAAGTCTAGCTATACCTGTGCTTGTTTAAATTAACACTGAAGTCTTATATAAAGTCCTTACTAAAAAATAAAACACATATAACTATTTTCAAGACATAATTCAGTTGTAGCCAAGATTTGCCAGCAAGTGATAATTTTATATTAGCTCGAATTTAGTTAACATATACCGACACTTGCATTGCTAACCTATTGTTATTATTATTATTATTATTATTTATTATTATTATTATTATTATTATATTTTTAAAAGGAACACAACTTATGATGAAAGGTTTAATATTATGTTTGTGAACCCATATGGAACGCCTTGGTAAATTTTGAGCAACTTAATCCTCCAAACTATTCCAAGCAACAGAACACCATTACTTTTGCTCTTCTGGTCGTGTCCATTAATCTTTTTACATCTGAAGGAAATGACTGTAATAATGGCATGTGTCAATGTATTAAAATTTGTCATTATTTTGTACGAAACATAAATCGATTAACATTTGTAAGTGACTCAACCAATTTGTTTTTTTTCCTTAAAGGGTTTGTGATGTCTTACACTAATTAGAGGATAATTCTTCCACCATAATTCTCCACAAATCAGCACATTTATTGAGGGCATTTTTTTAATCGTATGAGTTAGGACTTTCCCCCTATTCCCAGTCTCAATTATTGTTTTATATTTATCGTTTGAGACGCGGATCAGGAAGTGTATGTACAGTAGTTTTGCAATAGAGGATCCATGTTGTTGGAAGCAGCCCTCCAGAATACATACATCTCAACTGTAGGCTTATATTTATCTTTTGAGATGCAGATCAGAAAGTTGATGATTGTAGTTTTGCAATACAGGAATGTATCCGTGTTGGAAGAAGCCATTCAGGATACTTATGTGGGAAATCCTGCTGCAGCCAGAAAAAAAAAAAAAAGAGGAAGGATCCATAAAAAATGATAATTACTGAATGTTACACAAATGCCTTAAAGAGTTTACATATCCGTCTAGAAAGTTTCAATTACTAAAAAAAGGAAGATATTACTAAATATATATATAAGCTTCATATAGTTAAAAGGCAAAATATAAAACTGTAAAATTAACCGTGCCAATTATAGACCATACATTTTATACTAAAAAAAAAATATATATATAGCGGTATGTATATTTAGTAGTTGAGGTTTATCAGCGAGGAGCGGTAACCGGATACTGTATGGTGTCGCCGCCTCATCTCACCTGTACCACCGCTGGCCAGGTATCACACAACTATACCTTTATATCAACAACCAATACAAGGTTATAAGAGTTGGACAATATAGTTACCACAATATAGTTACCACAAGACAGGTGTATCAGATTCAGTTTTAGTCAGCCGTATCCGAGGCGAAAAATAACTATATTATGTATAAAATGCGTAAGTTATGAGTGTATGTTATGATCATGTGAGATCCTATATACCACAAAGACCTGATCAAATCGCTACAGAAGACATTGGATTCTTAGTTCACACATTGAAGGATCACTGACCATCCCTTATATAAGATTTAATATTATCAAAACCTCTGATGCAATAGCAAATTAAATGAGAGAATAATCGACACGAATAATTGATAATAGAAAATAATTATATATCATTGACCATAAAAGGAGCCCAACACGCGTCACCGAGTGTTCCTTAATTATAATAGTATAAATAACGATAGCTTTTAACGTAGGCCTTCTCATATCACATAGACCTACATAGGAAATACTTTACCTATATATGAACATTAATTTTTCATCATAGAGGTAAAACTGTTCCCCGCCCAAAATTTTTTTCTTGATTTATATTATTTATCGTTAACTGTCCGTCTTGAATATACCGTACAACTAAATATTTAAAGTCCATATTACATGATGCATTCAGTACCATATTACTCCAGGGGTATACATAGAGGCAGTGTAAGGTTGCGTCGCTCACAGGTACAGTCACGGGAATAAATTCTTGGTACAACCCAAGTGGAAGATACTGGTTCCCTTCAAGTAGCCAGGTCCATCCACGACCATCCCAGATTCATGCCTCAGGGGTTTGCTAACAGGCCGTGGGTACAGGGGAATGGAAGGCACCACCACCACCACCACCACCGCCTCTTACCAAGTCTCCATGCACAACCCAACTGTTTTCTTAAATGTTTCTTAGCGATCAATCATTCCCGCAGGAACAAGAGAGAATGTGATAAAATATGGTTTCTTAGATTATTTATATGATAATAGACCTTACTAACCTTACTAGAATTACAAGAATATATTGCTGTAAGAATTTATATCAGGAACAAAAAGAAGAAAACTTTTCGGAAATGGCAATTTAAAGAACGAATAATTTATTGCTATGACACATTTCCGGAATTTCCAGAAGACTAGAAAAATAGCGGTATGGATATTCCCTTCCAGTAGTTTAATTAAATTTATTAATCGAAGGTATATTTCTTGTTTAAGGAAAGTAAGGACTACAGACCCATCCAAACTATACTAAGAATCAGACTAAATCAGTATAGGAACAGAGAATATGTTTTGTAACTTAGTTTGAAGGAATCAGTTGCCCCAAATATGCCAACAAGAAATATTACCCATATAAAAATGTAATAGTTCATCCCTCTATATAATATTATGGAAGCAGCATCCAACATCTCAGAGCAAACACAATTACCTCACCTATACTACTACGCCTTCCCTCCTTCCTCAAATAAATAACACAATTACCTAACCTAAACTATATATATTCCTTAAATAAATAACACAATTACCTGACCTATTGTATACTATATATGCCTTCCCTCTTTCCTCAAGTACACACACACACAGTGAGTTAAGAGAAGGGAGAGAGGGAGGCAGTTTTCTTTTCCTTTATATATATTTCTTTTCCTTTATATAGACTTCTTTTGGTGTGTTCAATTCGCCTCCGTGTTGGTGGCACTTTTCTCGCCTTGGCACTCACTCTCACCCACAACCCCGTTTCTTTTAGCAGTCTTTCTGGTGCGATTTGCTTTATTTTTAGTATTTTTTTCTTATATACCATTTTGGAAGGAAGGAAAGAAGGAAGGGGAAGGTGAGGATGTAGTTCTCTCTTTCTCTTTTCCATTTTGGGTGGAGGAAGGAAGGAAGGAAGGAAGGAAGGAAGGAAGGAAGGGGTAGGTGAGGATGTAGTCTCTCTTTCTATTTCCATTTTATATATATATATATATTTTTTTTTTTGGGGGGGGGTAATGTTTGTGTTGTCTAGAAGATAAAAAAAATTATCGATACATTTGTGTTCATGGATCGTGTTTTCTTATACATTTTCTTATACATTTTCTTATACATAGGAAACAAGACCAGAAGAACAAAAATAATGGTGTTTTGTTGCTTGGAATAGCTTGGAGGATTCAGTTGCTCCAGAATAACCAACACAAAATTTCCCCTTAAACATTTGTACAGTTGGACACAGGAATTCGTGGTGTCATTAGTAATGTTGAGAAATATTTATGTTCGGCGACTTTATTAGAATTTAAACTTGTAGATTAAAATGGAATAATATCAGAATTGACCACTAGCTATTCTTTTTTTAATGCATCTCTACATTTCGACTGTAGCGGCTAAAGTAATTTTCCAATTCGTTAGCAGCTTCGCAATATCCTAGAAAATCATTCGAACTATATAGAACGCAAAATCTTACTTCATTTTTAGCGAATATTAAATCTGGGTAATGATCTTATATATTGTTTTGCATATATTAGAGACCAATAAAAAAGCCTGGTAATATTAGAATGATATATTTATTTGTCCGATGAGTATGTGTAATTGAAAAAATAAATTCCTTGCTTAATCTAAATGTAAAATCGTTGCTTCAAAAGATAAAGTAAGAACAGGAAAAATAATAATAAATGTTGAGTTAGGAGGAGAGTGTGAAGTGGGTAAGGAGAGAAATAAACACACACACACACACACACACACACACACACACACATGAAGAAGAAAGAGAAAGAGAAACACACATACACGAAGAAAAAAGAGAGAGATAGAGAAAGATAGAGAGAGAAACACACACACACACACACACACACACACACACACACACTGGCCACAACAGCTGACCCACCCCACGGTTGGTTCAGGACGCTCAAAAATTCCTGGAGGGGGGAGATGCTTCCTTCTCTTAAACTCTCTCTCTTCCTTCTTTCTGCTGAGGAGAGAGAGAGAGAGAGAGAGAGAGAGAGAGAGAGAGAGAGAGAGAGAGAGAGAGAGAGAGAGAGAGAGGAGGCCAAGGGCAGACTCTGTGTGTTTGTGTGTATGTGTATGAGTGAGACTGTGTGTGTGTGTGTGTGTGTGTGTGTGTGTACGTTATATTGGTTGAACCCCTCTTCCCTTCCTCCGCCCCTCCTAAGGTTTTTTCTAACACCTTCCCACCCATTCCTGCTCTGCCCCCCTTCCTCCCTTCCTTCCTCCCTTCCTCCCTTCCTCCCTTCCTCCCTTCCTTCCCTCCTTCCCCCCTACCTACCTACCTTCTTTCCCTCCTTCCCCCCTACCTACCTTCCTTTTTTCCCTTCCCCCCTTCCTTCCTTCCTTCTTTCCCTACCTTCCTTCCCTACCTTCCTTCCCTTCCTTCCCTCCCTCTTTGGTCACCGACTTAGCCTCGTCTCTCATGTGGTGGTGGTGGTGGTAGTGGAGGTATGGCTGACGGCTTGACCTTTCCTTACATGTGTCTATATCGTTCTGTCTTTTACGTTTGATGGTCCTTTCTTTTATACACTTTCTTTAAGGGGAGAGTATACTTGTGGTGCATTAGAGCTCTTCAATTCCTCCAAAGTATGCCAGGGAACAGGACCAGATTAACAAAGATAATGGGGGCCTGTTGCTTGAAATAGTTTGGAGGAATCATTATCTCCAAAAAATGCCAAAACTATACCCTCCCCTTAAAATACATCCATGGGTGTTTTTCTCTGTCTGTATTTAGAAGTATACTGTATACTCCAATTGCCGTCTTTACTTCTCTTTTTAACTTACTTACTTGGCGGTCAGTTTTCTTGATTTATATATATCACTTGTTTTCTTTTTTCCAATTTCTTTCTTTTCATAATATTGTTTTTTTTTTCTTATTCCATTTCAATTTTTTTTTTACCTTTATCTGTATTTCATTTTTTTTTTTGTTCTTCTCCTTTTCTAGTCTTCATAACTTTTTTTCTTCTTCTTCTAATTCTTCAGGTCTGAATTATTTCCTATTAATATTCCTTCCTTCTCATTTTCGTTTGTGAATGAATTGCTGATAAACATTCAAATTAACTGTAAGCAAATATAATTGTCTAATGTGTATATGTACCAGAATCTGCTTGTTTTCTCTTTTCGTTTTTCATAATCTGGTTTAGTTCTCAAATAAGTCCCAGTTGATTCATGTATATCACAGACTGTAATTCATTTTTTTTGTATAATGAGAGATTATTGCATATTTATAAACCATTCAGAATCCTATCGTGTGCTTATAACTCTTAGAAAACATCGCGAAATTGAATCCCCAAATTTTATAAAACACAAATATTAGCTTGGTCACAAACGCACTTTTATTTAGATTGAGTTGGTGTTTGAAGTCAACTAATATAATATATGTACCTCATGCGAGCAGGAGAATAAATAATCCTGATATTCAATTGATTCATGAGAGCTGATAGGATTAACATTATTAATCAGAGAAAAATAGAGATAAATGAGTCCTTCAAACATTGCCACGAAACACCACCTATATATGTTGAAGATGGAGCTTGTTTCGTGGCATAGTATATAGGAGGAATCAGAAGCCACCAAGTCATGATGATATAATAATACACGATCACAAGGTCCTTAAGGGGAGGATACAACTTTAGATACATTGGAGTCCCTTGAATCCTCCAAAGTATGCCAGGAAACAGACCCAGATGAAGAAATATAATGGTATCCTGTTGCCTGGAATACTTTGGAGGAATAATAATCTCCAAAAATGTCAAAACTATACCCTCCCCTTAAAGAAACGACTCCTCCACATTATAATATAGTGTTGTTCCTTCATTATTATCTAAGTTAATGTAGAGTATATAAATTAAATGTTTATTTTGAATTATACTTCATTTATATTATATTTTTTAATTTATCTTCTTTTCATATAATTTCTCAAAGCCAATAATTTTTTTTCAATTATACTTCCTTTATATCATATTTTTTTATTTTATCTACTTTTCATATAATATCTCAAAGCCAATAATTTTTTTTCAATAATACATCCTTCATATTCTATTTTTTATCTTATCTATTTTTCATATAATAATTTCTCTAAGCCATTAATTTTTTTTAAATTATACTTTATTTATATTCTATTTTTTTTTTTTTTTTTTTTTTTTTTCCATATAATAATTTCTCTAAGCCATTAATATATATCTTAATTTATTCCCCGCCTGGCATATAAATAACACTGTCGGAATATATAGCAACAGTGATATAATATAACACAAGATGATTATATGTGTTCTGAGAATGTGACCACGTGTACACAAACCATTTATGTAGTTATATGCGCGCGCACACACTCTAACCCATACACACACACACACACACACACACACACACACACACACACACACACACACACACACACGCGCATACACACGCACCCGAGCACATTTTTTGAACAAGCTGGAAAAAAGAAAAGACAAAAATATATATAAGGATTTTGCTAGAATCTCGCTGAAAATCCTAGTTGATATGTAGTCAACAAGAAAATCGAGTGTTCATTTACGGGAGAGGGAAAAAAAAAAAATATATAAAAATGATGAAGATTGGTTTTGTATTTTGTAATTTAGGGAGTGCTGCTAATAGAAACGGGAATTACACGCTAGAAAATGAAGGAAACAAATGAAGGAAAGGGAGGCCAGAGAAAACTTTGCAGTATGTCTGTCTGTAGTGTTGCCGTATATGGTGTATACAAATTCACGTATATTTAGCGTACAGTATATACAAAATAATGTATATATCGTCTGCTGTATATAGGCTACATTTTCACGTATATTTCTGATACTGTATATACAAACTTACATATATTTATTTCGTCTACTATATATACAGATTCACGTACATTTCGTCTACAGTAGAATTATACAGATTCATATATATATATATATATATATATATATATATATATATATATATATATATATATATATATATATATATATATATTAATATTATCTATAGCATATACAAATTAACGTATACTTCGTCTACAGTACATACAAAATAATGTATATTTCATCTACAGTATATACAAATTTATATATAATTAGTCTACGGTATATACAAAATAATGTATATTTCGTGTGCAGTATAATGGCTACAATTTCACGTATATTTAGTCTTTCAGAATATACAAATTTACATATATTTCGTTTACAGTATGTGCAAATTCAAGTATATTTACAGGTAATCTTAAGTTTATACAAATGGCATCTATATATAAATAATAAACCTTTGTTGTTATCACTAAGTTTGCTACTTTATATATAAATAATAAACCTTTGTTGTTATCACTAAGTTTGCTGAGTTTACTGACAGATACACAAACTATATGTATATATAATGTAATGTAATGTTATCTATATATTACCTAACTCTAATACTAAGGCTGTTTTTAATTGCTTTACGAAATACCAAACAAATACAAAATTCCAAAATAGGATTAGAATTAAAAAAAAAAGATCAGGGAGGCAGGGTTAGAAATTTTGTTTAAAGACAATCTGTTTAAAAATAAATAAAATCTGTGAAGTATCTATGATTTGGTCTGTAGATTGGAGGCTACTAATTCCTCCATCCTATGACACGAAACATTCCCTCTTATGTAATATGGTGTTGTATGGGACGGTTTGGATGCATCAGTTTATTCAATTCGCTAACTATACTGTATATTATATTATCACTGAAGCCTTAATCTTGTCATTGTTTCCCTATGATCCCTATTATGTGAATTAAAATTGTTTTGTATAGTGCTAAATAGTTTTATATATGTTCTTTTAATAGTATTTATGGATAAGCATTCTATTACTGCAGAACATGATTATAAGGAATTTTTTTAATCTATGTAATCTCTGAAGGTGCATAAGAATATGTTAAATAAGGAAAAAAGTTTTATCAGTGTAATCTCTGAAAGTGCATAACAATATATTAAATGTGTTTGTCTAAGACCATATATTAGGGTATAGCATAAATTAATGATCTCTCTAAACCTTATGTCAGTAGCGTTTTTAATAATACATGCCTACAATGTACTGTAATATAATCATGTACTGAACATCTATAATATAAGGGGTCATTAGTACCCAGCATTATATTATTATTATTATTATTATTATTATTTATTATTATTATTATTATTATTATTATTGGGTCCATGATATGATTCTCTGGTTCATAGCAAACTAAACTCTTGTTCTCGTTAATGCCGTAAACTATTTCATTTACATAGGATTAATTTGTTTCATAATTTTAGAATGGTACCTGTACAAGATATCTATTTGCAGTCTGATTATAATAAGTTATATATTTTTTATGCATGTCTAATTTTGCCCTGTGGAAAACAAACAATAAAATGTCAAATGTCTGACAGAAGTTTTTAATATACACTGACGAGAATATTAATTTTGTGTAATTTTCCTATTGCAAAGAAAGCATAAAATATTCCATTACACATATTTTATCTTCGTTTACCTCCATTTGCCTTCAATTATTCAAGTATGCATGAATTATATCAAGAAATAAACATACCATCTTAAAAGGTATGAAGATAATTTGCTGGACGTATCATAGTATATTGGAATAAAAAAAATCACTTAATTATATCTCCGACAAATCAAGAAATAATGATAGATAAGGAATGTGGGTTTGTCTGATGAGCCCACATAATATTATAATAAAGACGCTTCATGGAACATATATTGAAAGCAGATATAGTGAACCGAGACTTTATAAACATAATTTTTGATGGGTTGTTTTTTATTGAGTACGAATCGAAATTTTAGAAATAATATCCGAATTCTACTGACATGGACGGAATATACTATACTCTCCTCTTAAGGTACGGTTAGCCACAAGAATTCTAACACAGTCTAAATGGAAAGAGGAGTCATTATTTTGGAAGTACTGTAATGAATAGTCTACCAAGTGACTCAATGATTAGCAAAAAACAAACCTAATAATAATATTGTATTGTTGTTACATAGTCTTTCATTTTATATACCGGTATGTTGTAAAAGCTTGAACACAACCTAATAATTATGTTGTATTGCTGGTACAGTTGCCAAAAAAGGTATTGCAACAACTATTGATACAACATTAAATATATTAAATGTCCATAGATGTTTGTAGAGATTATAAGTATATGTTTTACAGAAGGATATGTATATTTCCTTCTGTTATACATGCTTATAGTCCCTACAAATAGTTGAGGATATTACTAAGGTTAAAGTTCCATCAAGATTTGTCGCAATACCTTATTTGGCAACTGTACATAGTCTTGCATTTCCTATATGTTGTAAAAGGTTGACAAAAACAGAGTGTGTATCAATTCTTGTAGCCACTTATACATTTGGTACATTCGAGAGACGGCATTAATTTCTCCGAGGTATCCCATGTAGGAAATAAGACGGTCCAGATTCACAAAAAAATAGTGGTGTCCTGTTGCTTGGAATTGTTTGGAAGAATTACTTGCTCCAGAATAACCGATAAGCTATAATGTACTTTTCCTTTTAAGCTTTTACAGTACATAAGAAATCATGAAATGGTATATCTAGATGCTCATGATACTTCAATTTTGTGCTTAACAAGTTTTTGTTTAGTGTAACTTTACTTAGCGAAACGAAATAAATAAAAAAACAGAATGATCATGGTTTCAATTTCGTATTTTAGCTTTTTTTGTTTGTTTGTTTTAAGTGTAACTTTACTTAGCGAGACGAAATAAATCTGAATGTATGTATGTACACTACGTAGAGAGAGATACAAAATTTGACATAAGGTCGGAAAAAAATGGAAGTAAGTTTTATGTGATGGCTTCAAGTGTACTCGTGTCCTCCATCTCCATAATCCATATTTTTGCGAGTCGCCAGGAGCTATGCCCCCGCTCACACAACACATGAGGATTACCACTTTTTGGAAGCTGGATGTATCAGAGAGGTTGCTAGGGGGGGTTGGTTGTCGCTGCTGCACCAGGCTGAAACAATGACACCTGAGAGCTTTTAGTTAGTTAGTTAGTTAGTTTGTTTGTTGGTTTGTTGTTCGTTCATATCCAATCAAAGTACGTTCGTTCTATATTTTGTTATAGTACATGCAGTGGTGATCTGTTCATCTGGTAACTTTTGTTTTGTTTTTTATTGCAACCTGGATTTTCTGTCTGTTAACATGATCTCAAAGCCTATTGATAAACTCGCAAAAAAGAAATAATTGAATGTTCATGATGCATATAGAAATGGCGAGTGTCTGCCCGTCACGGAACTGAATCCGGACCCAGAAACATTGAAAAAAAGACGTATTTTTTCATCCATGCAAAACAGGGAATGTCGAAGGTTTTTTCTCCATCGAGCGAATTATCGTTGTACGTTGTTGGCTTCATAGCAGAATCTCAAATTTTGTGACATCTTAGAGAAATTGTTCAAACCTATGAGGGGGAAGTAGCGTAGTGTTGGCAATTTTGGAGCAACTGATCCCTCCAAATTATTCCAAGCAACAGGACACCATTATATTTTGTTAATCTGGCTGTGTTTCATGGCATATTAAGGAGGAATCAGTAGCGCTCCAATGTATCAAATGTATAAGACTCTCATAAGGAGGAAGTAGTGTAGTGTTGGTTAATCTTGACTTGTTGATTCCTCCAAACTATCCCAAGCAACAGCCCAGCATTATTAATAAGCTTCCAATTTGCCAACATTATCACATATTCTTTAAATGGGATCGGAGCCATTTCCTCTCACCGTTCATGTCATAGAGAAGAGTTATTTATCAAAGTCATTAGTTATTTATCAAAGTCATTAGTTATTTATCAAAGTCATTAGTTATCCACGCCTCGGGAAAACGGCCCTTTAATTTTTGTCATTAATTTGTGTCTCAATAGCAAAGTACAGTAAGTCTTGTACGTTTTTTTTTTTTCTCCTGAAAATTAAAATGGCACAGTTTTTCTATCTTCAAATATTCTCTTAAGAATGTTTATTACTATCTGCCTTATTGTAAGGTGTGTTTACGTCTAGTCTAATTGGCATAGACTGATTTTAACAGAATTCCATTTGGTTGCCTTGAAAAAAAATACATAATACATAATACATAATACATAAATACATAATACAAAATACACGCACATACAAGAAAAGATATTTAACTTAAGGACCCTGTGATGTAGTCAGAAAATAGGAGGTTTGGGGAGTCCTTCAAACATTGCCAGGAAACGCCACCCATATGGAAGGAGTTTGTTTCGTGGCTTGGTTAGGAGGAATCAGAAGCCTCCAATTTTTATACACGATCACACGGTCATTAGGCTATATTTTTTCATCTCGTTAACTGTTTCCCTGACACACACACACACACTGAGGCTGCGTGGGTTCCTGTATTACAGTTAGGCTTCATCACGTCTAATATGTGCCGTTCCTACCCAGAAAAAATATATATCGTAAATATTTGTTTAAGCTATTGAGTATAAACATTACAGTATTTCATTATTCGGCTCTTCTGTGGTTTGTGATGATAATGCAAAACTAAACTGTGAAAGTTTATAATTATAAGCTTCCCATGACCTCTGTGTTCGGATAGTAAATAATACCATATATTTTAATAATGGAAGATAATGTTGTTGGTTAAATATAAACATTTTTAGTAAGGGTATATTATTTTTGCGTCCTTCATATCCCCTAAATTTAACTCTTGACCAAACGACCAGAAATATAGTGACAAGCAACGTCTGGTGTCCCTTCAAAGACTTTACTAAATCATAACTCACATGTCTTACTTCCCTTCCCTTCCCTTCCCTTCTCCACAACCTGCCAGAGGAGGAGGAGGAGGAGGAGGAAGAAGAGGAGGAGGAGGAGGTGAAAGAGGAGAGGAGAAGGAGGAGGTAAAATAGAGGAGGAGGAGAGGAGGACGAGAGAAGGAGGAGGAGGAGGTGAAAGAGGAGAGGAGAAGGAGGAGGTAAAATAGGAGAGGAGGAGAGGAGGACGAGAGAAGGAGGAGGAGGAGGAGGAGTAGAAGGTGAAAGAGGAGAGGTGGAGGAGGACGAGAGAAGGAGGAGGAGGAGGAGGAGATGAAAGAGGAGGAGGAGGAGGAGGAGGAGGTGAAAGTAAAGGAGGTGTCCAGGGAATTGAGGGTCTGGAAGCTGGCCCGTGGCTCAGAAAAAATCTTGAGACCCCTTCCTCCTCTTTATGGGACATTTTTTTTTTATATACATTTTTTTTCTCTAATGGAAGGAAAGGCGATGGTAGCGTGTGTGCGTGTGCTGCCATTGGCCCCCCCTTCCTTCCTGCATAAAAAAGTAACCTCAGTCAAGAGAAGAAAGCTCCATTTTTGTCAAGGATGGTTTTTGCATGTGTGTGTGAATCCTGAAACATAGAGGTCCACCTTCACCACGCTGTCCACACATACATACACACACTTACACACTTACACATACACACACAGGAGTAGACACACACTTACACACACAGGAGTAGACACACACTTACACATACAGGAGTAGACACACACTTATATACACATACACACACAGGAGTAGACATGCACACTTATACATGCACAAACAGGAATAGACACACACTTAAACACACGCACGCACATACGTACACATGCACATACACACATACTGACACATGCACATACACACACATACACACACAAGAGTAGAAACACCACACCCACAAAACAGAGACAAGTACACCCAAAATTGAGTGTTGTGTAATAGACAGTCATGATATCGAGTACAGGAACTACATTCTATGGAAATATATATATGACCCAAAATAATTACTATGTTACCTTTGGCTGTGTCTCTCAGTTGAAGACTATTTTGTCTGTATATAATAATCATAAGATTTTATAAAGAAAACTAAATATAAACCAGAACCTGTTACAATTTTTTCATCAACTTGTATAACGTTACTTTAATTTACAGGTAAAATAATATACAAGAAAGATGCCGTATAATGCCAACAGTATAATACCGTTTAAGGCTGTATACTGCCAACAGTATAATGCTATATAATGTCAACAGTATAGTTAACCAAACCTTGATCGTTTCTGCACCATAATATGAAACAACAACAAAATTCAGTAAGTCTCCAGGATGAAAACAATAATAAGGGAGAATATCATAATGTTCGCAAAATAATACAGATAAATAAATACCTTCACCAAATTTCCTGTCAGTTCTTTCTAAATAAATAAATATATAAATAAATAAATACCTTCATCGAACTTCCTGTCAGATCTTCCTAAATAAAAACAAAAATAGATAAATAAATAAATACCTTCATCGAACTTCCTGTCAGCTCTTTCTAAATAAATAAATAAATAAATAAATAAATAACATCTCAGGTTTTGTTAGAGACTCTTCTTGACTTCCCCTCCCCCCCTCCCCCCCCCGCCGCCGAACCCAAGAGCCGCTGGAAAAAAATTAACGTCAGGGAGAAAAATGTCACGTCACAGAGAGACTATGACATGACCTTCCTTCTTTCCTACAGCCGTCCTTCTTACAGGGTTAAGGTATATATTTCCTTCCTCAGAGTTGGGTTGTGAATGTGGGATCATCATCATCATCATAATTTTTTTTTTTTATCTGCTGCATCTTTTTCGGAATATTTTTTTTTTGAGTGGCGAACAAACAATGTCTTTATATTCGTTTTACCATTACTACTAATTATCTGGACTCCTATGCGTCTTTATTGTTACCTTATAAAGTTTCCAATGCATTCTATACCACCCCCCAGAAATAATAAAATATTATGAAACAAACGGACGACCAGAATACGTATCTTTTATCAGGAATTTTAACCATCTTTCGACGAGTAAATATATGTGGTGATGTGGGAAATGTTGTTGTCATAATTTACATAGTCACAAAAACAGTCACAAAAAAATAAAATAGTCACAAGAGCAGTCACAAAAAAATAAAATAATGTATGTGATTATATTTTTATTTCTCGTAAAGTACAGTAGGTCTGTCGATGCCTCCTCCAATCTGTGTCACAAAGCAACATCCTTACTGACAGATTAGGATTCAAGACGTAATATTAAATGGTTTAGGAGTGATTATGAGACACCGGAAAATTCAGTGTTCTTCATTGAATGGTGCTGCATGCTTTAATCTACAGTAGTATAAAATTATATATATATATGCTTTTATCTGCAGTAGTATACAATTATATACTGTTCTTCGCCAGTTCGCAGGTTAGGTTGTGGTGGTGGACCTGCATGGGTTTCTCTATAAAGCATTGATCTATCGTGACTGGAAATATTGGTATATATAATTTAGAGGATATATGGGAATAGTAGTGTTGGTAAATCTGGAGCAACTCATTCCTCCAAGCGACAGGCGACCATTATTTTTGTTAATTTGGTCCTGTTTTTTGGCATAACTTTGAAGTAAGAGTGGCTCCAGATTTACCAACACTATACCCTCCACTTAATTCATTGGCTCAGCTGAGGAAAGTGTCAAGGAGGAATGTGAAAGCGAGGGTATTTCGTATTTGGATAATCTCACATTGATTCTGGTTCTGTCGAGAGAGAGAGAGAGAGAGAGAGAGAGAGAGAGAGAGAGAGAGAGACAGGGGGGAGAGGTTGTCAGTGTGGTAACGAAATAATTATTGTTGTATATCATTATAATTTAACCCCGTCAGTGTTGGGGTGTCCTGTCGCTTAACATATACATCCTTCAGTTACTGTGTAGTGCGAGTGTAAGTATAAACTCACCTATTCTCCAACGTGAAATATCATTCGTTCACTTACCAGAACAAGAAGCAAGGCGCAGTATAGGGAATGAATCGTCGTATGCCAGAAAATTGTTTATGAAGAGAAAAAAATACTTTGATATTTAGAGTTCATTGACATCATCTCTTGTATGGTACTCTACTTTGTTTTTAGGAATTATTGATGAGGTTCACATGATAACTGATATTAATTTTGCATGTGGGCATGATTAGAATATTCCTTTTTATTTTTATAGTGATATATATAAACATTGTGTGTAAAACGTCTCGGCCTGACATTTAAAGACCCAAACAGAAAAGGCTGATATTTGTGTTCCTTGGAATTTAGGTTTATGGACAAGAACTGTGCGAATAATTATGATGTTTCTCGTACGTAAAAAAATTGTGTATTAAGAACTCTTTAATATTCTAATTCCAGGGATAAAAAATACGTTCAGAACAGACGAGAAATTATGTACGATAACTCAGAAGATAATTAACTCTTTGAGATATTGAGTGTCCCTGTGAAAACAACACGGATTTCCTATTTATTCAGAGGAAACGAAGCAAAAATGATTAACCCATGAATCGATTAAAATAGCTTAGGAACTACGTCAACTATTAATTTTATAGTATTGATATTAATAAACGAACACATAATGTCTGTTTGTTTTCCTTGCATAATAAACCTCTAATTCATTCCTGTACTAAGGAAATATTAGGTATATAGGCTAACAAACGTGGTATTCTATTTGTCATCGAACCTACAGTCAGTGTGTATTGTAGTATTGACAGTCGAGCAGGAGTATAGTGTCTGTTTCTTCAGTTATTTAAAAAAAAATTCTCTTGTTTGAGTGACGGAAGGCGAAAAGTCTGTGAAATATGTTGGTGTTTACTTTGCTCTCATGTACTAATTTTTGACACAGTTATATGTGATACATGTAGATATTAATTCCCTAAACAACATACACACGCACACACACACACACACACACACATGCTTACATCCACACATGTATTTACACAACAAGCACACAAATTTACACATAGCCTAAGCAGACATAATACATTCACTTTCGCATCCAATTAAGTGACTTTCCAAGATGTTAATTTCTCCTCTGTTGATCTGAATATGGAAATCGTAGAAAGAAGGATAAAAAAGAAAGGAAAAATTATCAAGTTATATACGAATTGTTTTCCTTTATCAACCCATAAATTATACTCTAACTAACACTAGATGATCTTTCTTGTCGGAGGGAAGCACTCGACGTTTAAAGATTACGATTTATCTAAGTATATTCATTTTACATCTTACACAATTAAGTGCCTGAAATAATATCAGACCATTATATATGAGACAGAAAACCCCAGATTCTGTAAGTCACGAGATGTTTCGGATAATAAAATATTAGAGTTTGGCGACAGGAAAGAAAATCATTGTGTTCCAAGTTGAGAATGTTTAGCCACTTGTGATGGATTATAATTTTGCTAAGGAGGAAGAATTATGATATATTTTTATACTGCATGAGGCTCGCCATATTGAAAAAGGGCATTTGAACTATATACGATCGTAGTAACATATTGCATAATGATATAAATACTCATTCGTCAATCTCTAGGAGCAACTTTATAAATGTTAAGTGTCTTCACTAAGTGTTTGCAGGACGTTAATGTAAAATTTCATCAAAACATTATATAATACTGATAGAAATTCCAACATAATATTCCACAAACTACTTTTCTGCGTCTGAAAGTATAAGGACCATAATTATAATAACGGTACATTGAATTATGCTAATATCAATTAAAAGGAACAGCTTAATTAATGTATACAGTTATTAAGTTTTTTTTTATAGTCAAGGTATTCCATTAGTGTTATATCATGGTACCGTAACCTATTTTTGAGTGCAACATTACCCAACACCCCTCGCCTCCACCATGGCAGATGCCCCCGTGTTGGGTCGTGGCAGGGGTCTGAAGGGGGCGGTGTTTGGGGGTCAGACCCACGCCCCGAGGTACCCCAGTGTGTGTTTCCCTTCCGTCCGACGTCTACCCTCGGTTCTCTCACTCTCAATATATTGCCTCGCATTACTACGCTAAAATACGATTAATATTTTCTTCAAGACACTGACTGTAATTACTTCGTGATGGATTCTCTGCTCCTGGTGAGTTGATTTTTTACACTGTTTTAGAACTGGTCCTTAGGTTTACGAAAGGCGTCCAAGTAGAGAGTAATATCATCCGGTGTTATTTAGAATACTGTTACAAGTACTGTTAATACTTTGAAATAACAGAATCATCAATTGAATATATAAACAAAATATTTTGTGGAAGGTTAACTACAGTATATAGTGTCACACCCTCACTCTATATCGAGAAGAGAATTTATACCGGTGTGAACATCAACAAGGTGAAGGAAACCCACAGTGGCAAAGGAAAAGGTTTGATACAAATAGTTTCGGCGACAACTGTCTCTTTCTTCAATGTTGGACAGACAGACAGAGAGAGAGAGAGAGAGAGAGAGAGAGAGAGAGAGAGAGAGAGTGAGAGTGATTGAAACCTTTTCCTCTGTCACCACTGTGGGTTTCCTTCACCTCACCTCCGTATCGTTCAAGTAAGTTTTGTGTTATTTGGGAGATGTGTTCAGTGATTGTCCAAGTACTCACACTTAGATGTCATGATAATGTTTGTTATTCCGATGGTGTCACCCAGAACGTAGGTATGAAGATATGAGTTGTATAGGAGTACTAGTCAATATAGCGGTATTTCTGTCTCTAGTCTTGTGAATTTCCGATGTTCGTGATTTTAATAATTAATAATTATTCTGGTCCCAAATAATACATAACTAATATTGAGCTGTGATATTCTTAATGAACCTTGTATTTTCTGTTTCCTTTGAAGTTCTTACCAGCATCTGAAAGTTAAACAAGCTCTTTGGAGTTTATAAAAATCGCCAATAATTTTCGCTGTTGTAAGTTGTAAATGAACATGAATGAATGTAGCTCTAGGAAAGAATTTGTGCCACTTTTAATAATCAGATCATTTTGGGATTCACAGGACAACGTTTTTGACGCAATTTTGTATGAGGAAGAACTATTCCGAACGAGGTTTCAAGACCATAATGCTGATTAATTATATTTTATAAAGTAAAAATTGGGTATTAATAATAAAGGCTTCCTCTCGTAATGCGCAGGTTTTATACAGTTTTTCACCTTACCAAATTTTACTTATTTGAAAAAATTCTTGTCACGTTATATAAAATTGTTTTTGATGTTACATAAATAATCCACCCTAAACAAAAAAATCCTTATAGATGTTTGTGTATGTAAACCTGATGTTGTTAATGAGATCTAGATATTAACGATAAATCCTTTCTCTTTTATATCCTTACATGATAATAATAATAATAATAATAATAATAATAATAATAATAATAATAATAATAATAATAATAATGATAATAATAATAATAATAATGATAATAATAATAATGATAATAATAATAATAATAATAATAATAATAATAATAATAATAATAATAATAATAATAATAATAATAATAATAATAATAATAATAATAATAATAATGCCATTGATTGTACTGATAATTTAAATACAGAACTATATAGTGAAAATAGAATAAGGAAATTGCTCAAGAAGAAGGTGATTCACTTTCATCCAAACTTTGGTAGACATTATCATCAAGCTCATGGTACATTGGAGTGCCTTGATTCCTCCTAAGTATGTCAGGAAACAGGACCAGATGAACAAATATAATGGCGTTCTGTTGCTTGGACTAGTTTGAAGGAATCATTTACTCCAGATTTACCAACACTACTCCCCCCTTAAATACAGGACTACATACATGGTGAAAATAGTGTAAGGAAATCGCTCAGTAAAATAATGTTTGAAGATAATTAATTCTCTTTGATACTTGCTAAATAATATCGAGTTCATGGCATTGATTGTACTGTACTTATAAACACAAAACTACATGGTGAATCTTGTGTAAGAAATTCGCTCAGCAAGATATTGTTTGAAGATATTTCGTTTTGATACTTGCTATAAAAAATATCAAGCTTATTGTACTCATGCCATTGAATAAAATACAGAACTATAAATACAGGACTACATACATGGTGAATATATATAGTGTAAGGAATTGCAAGTGTGGAATGTATTGTGAGGATGGGCACATACACCAGTCTAGTCCTGAAGGGGCTGACTGGCTGGATGGCTGGATGGCTGGATGGCTGGATGACTGGCTGGATGGCTGGATGTATTCAAGGGTCATAACGGTGAACGTTTTGAAGTCGACTAAAGCATAATGCAATAAAGAAAAAGACTACTGGAAATAAAAATCGGCACAACAGAAATTTCACGCGAAACGAAACAGTAAAACTAAAAATGAAAACTAAAACACAGATTCCATAGTAAAGTGAGACGGGGAAAATTGGTTCCGCAAAAATTCTGCTTGTATATACCTTAGTAACCTCATGATGACTTTCTTAGCATAAATATTAGCATATAATATCTAGTAGTCCTTTAATTAATTAATATTCATCAGGAGAAGATTGTTACATATATATTTACTCGTTGAAGTTGTTGTTGTTGTTGTTGTTGTTGTTGTTGTTTTATTTTTATTATCGAGAGGGATTGTAAAATTTTATTGTGTTGGCATTTCTGGAAAACATGTGAACGTTTATAATGTTATCAAAAATACCATATTCTTCCAATGTCGTCAGTTATTTTAATAATTCTGCAGTCCCATTTCTACAAACTTAGCCACTAGAAAATATTACCAAGCAACTGATGTACAGCCACAATCAAATAACCACCCACACCTTCCTTCCATCGTGCAAATAATCAGTATCACATCAAAATAATTTTAATCATACAACACCTTACGTCAACTCAACTCCCTCAGTTATATTTATGAGGTGCTGCCAAATCATACACGTGTTGTTCTTTATAACCAAGATATTTACTACGATGGAAGGAAAGTGTTGGTGGATATTTGATTGTGGCTGTACAGTGGTATTGGTTATTGCACATCACCAATGCATCATTATCCTTTTCCTAGATCAGAGGAATTATATATCAGCCTACATGTGTACAGTATATAGTATTTGGTTGATAAATTGGTTACATTGGTGTGTTGCCATATGTTCTTCCTTGTTGATGTTACGTCATTGTGAAGGTTTTAAAATATTACCCTTCTGAAATACGGTTTTAGTAATTTTGTTCTTTTGATTATCAGTACATGACCATATTCAAAATTATGATTGAGGAAATCGCTAGTCTGTTTTTTTAGGAACCCCGATTTTGTACTTTTCTAATTTTTCTACCTACCACTATTTTAGATAGACTTATAAAATAGCAAATGAAATGCATTGTAAAATGGAGAAAGAGCGAAGAATTTCTTAAATATTCATTAACACATCATCATAAACCACGAATTCAAAAAGAAATATCGGACAACAATAATATCAAGGTAAAGAAGAACCCAAACAATCAATAACATTCATGCCCATATACTAAAGCTCATTGTTGCAGCACCATAACTTCAACAAGAGTTTAACACTGCCAAGGCATGACGGCTCACACAAACCACCCCAATCTGATGCCATGAAAAGTGACTAACTCGGTCACCCAGTTGTACACCAGACAAGGAAACACTCACTGCTTCATCCTTCGTCTTAAAATGCAAGAGTTGATTTTACTCGGGCCGTCGCTCTCCCTCTCCCTCTCTCTCTCTCTCCCCTTCCCACCAACACCAACACCACCACCCGTCCTTCCCCTCTCCCCTCCTTCATTTTTACCTTCCAAGGCTAGGAGGTGTTGGGTAGGCTCCTCTCCTTCTTCCCTCCCCTCCTCCTCCTCCTCCTCCTCTCCCTTCCTCTTCCTCCCTCCTCCTTCCCTGTATTGAGACTCCCATGCCTACCTACCCCTCGATCTGGGTGCTACTTTTTAGCGTCGGGTGTCTGTGTGAGGATTAATCTTCGTCAAAATATTCGGAGCAAAAGTTTGTTGGTCAGGACTTGGGTTGTCTGGACGCCGTTGTTGTTGCCGAGGCTCAGTGTGGGTGAGAAGGGCATGAGGCGGCCGGAAAGGAAACTGACCAAGTGTGTCCCGTTTGAGGATGTCCATGCATGCAGCTACGCGATCTTTCTTTTCATAAATGTTTGATATATATTTAATACAGTAGTTGCATCTTTCTACTGTTGTATGATAATGTAAACCAATCGTCCTAAAATATAACGTAACCCTTAACTAATCCATTCAAAGCTGACATTATAATCAAGTGTTGAGTGGTTTGTAGAGACATGGGAATTTAACATACAGGTGAGAAATATGTTTAAAAGATACTAAGGTTGTCTGTATTGTTAACTTCAGTTGTGACACCTTCCCTTCGATGTCGGTGGCAGTTTTTTTTGCCGATACTGTACTTGGGTACCATGTGATGAGTGATGTGAGCCGGATACCAATAGCGGTAGGACGGACATTCACACCGGTGGTCGGAGGTCGCATTACTTCACGTCCTTAAAATTTCGGTCCGGTGCTGATCATACTATAATTCTGGGGCAACTGAGTCCTCCAAATTAGTCCAAGTAACAGGACACCATTATTTTTCTCACTATTTCCTGGCATACTTTGGAGGAATCAAGGTTCTCCAAATGTACCTAAAGTATAATATTCCTTAATTTAATGGGTGTCTGCCTTCATGACCCTCGTTATTCGTCAGGTGAATATATTAAGGGACCTTGTAATATGGTTAGACAATTGGAGGTAAATGAGTCCTTCAAATATTGCCACGAAACACCACCTATAGGGAAAGAGTGTGTTTCGGGGCATAGTCAAGAGGAATATGAAGCCTCCAATTCCCAAACACGATCACAGGGTCCTTAACTAACTATCTATATTTATACATGCCATTACTACTCTAACTAACTGCTCAATGATACGTTCTGTTGAATGTATATTAAACATACTTGACGATTTTTTCTAGTTTGAGAAAGATGAGGACTTAGTAAAGGCTTTCATCTCCAAAAAATGTATAATATAAGCTGAAGTATTTATATAATTGACCTTTCGCCTCCTTGCATCCTGATATAAAATGTCGGTGGTGTGGTGTTTGATGATGCGAGATTATTGTAAACTAAAAGTGGGAAGCAATTATATTTTATAGTAGGTCGATGGCCTCAGTGACACCAGGAAACACACACACTCACACACTGTCTGGTATTTTGTGTAATATTTGTTCCTTTCTTTCCTCATTTTAAGACGACATGAAGAGTTTATAATATACAATTACCTTCACTTAGGAATTGGACAGCGCATTTCGTCTCTTAAGTAAAAGTTAGTGGTCCCAGAGTATTTGTTTTCATACTGGTGTACAGTCGGCGGCAAAAGTCCTGTCGCCTCACTTGCTTCACCGAGGCACACAGTGTTCATGGACTATGGAAATAAGCATGTTTTCTACACCTAATAATTTCGAGTCTATGAACAGTGCGTGTCTCGGTGAAGCAATTGAGGCGACATAACTTTTGCCGCCGACTGTACAATGCTATTGAGTCAGAATAAACCCACTGAGTACATTTAATTTATATTTTCACTTGGAGTTGCATCATCAACAAACACGTGCAGTGGAGCCAGAACTGCCCAGACCACCACCCCAAAAATATTCAACTCACCAAACCTCAGTATCATTTTACACATTGGTAACAGTACCCATCATTTATGTTGCGAAACTATTAACTTGTGAAATTATATACCGTAGTTTAACCTTCGAATGCTTTTCTCGTACCTGCGTTGCTGATAACATACTGATTAGCCAATAAATGTAGGATATATGTATGGTTAGTGTTTCGCTGTATATAGGGTGTTTGTATTCTCTTGTGTATGACTGTGTGTATCGGTGTGTGTGTGTGAGTGTGTTTATCGGTGTGTGTTTCGCTGTAGGGTGTTTGTATTCTCGTGTGCATGACTGTGTGTATCGGTGTGTGGATGAGTGTGTGTGTGTGTGTGTGTGTGTGTGACGGGGGTGTTCACTGGGTTAAGTAATTACGTAGTTGCATGATTAGGAATAATTTAAGTCATAATACTTAGGATGCGTAGCTGTTGACCCCGAAAAGCAAACACATGACTCATCAACACTAATTAAAACGGATCTGTGCTTGAGGGATAATAAGTGTGGCCTCAATTTTTATTTAAGGGGATAATATTATGATAGTTTTTTTTTTTTTTTTTTTTTTTTTTTTTTTTTAGAGCCATTTGATACCTCTAAAATATTCCGGGAAACAGGACAGGATTAACAAAGATAATAATGGCCTGTTGCTTGAAATAGTTTAGAGGAATCAATTGCCCCAGATTTACACTCCTGTACGACATCCTTTATTATACAATATTTATACCAAGTACATTTTGTTTCTCATGCCAGTTTTGAGTACCACTACGAGTCTAAAAAACCCTCGTTGGTAAATTGGAGGGATACTGCTTCCTTCAAACTATGCTAGGAAACAAATGAAGTCAGTGTCTATAATATAATGGAATCTGTTTCGTGGCTTCGTTTGGAGTATTAAGGAGCCTTCTAAATACCTTCAAGTGAATATTTCCTCATAATGAACAAACACATTTCTTTACATTCGTCTTATTTATATCAAACAAGTCACTGAAATCATTCTCGTCAAATCTGGCATATCATTACAATATATACTTTTCCCTGCTGTTGGTGTTGTTGTTGGTAAATTGACAACAAATATCTGTATAACTCATCCCAAGTGGTGAGGTAATGATAATATATATAGAGAATCTTTTTCAAACGATTCAGGAATAATCACTTCCCTGAAAACACATAATATTTTATGAAGACATGAAAAAGTGGGTAATTTTTTTATTTTTTTAATTCACCACTTTTTATTGTATTTTTTTTTCTATGTTTCACACTTTTTATTATCATATTTATTTCTACAGGCGGTCACGTTGTAATATTCTACCGAGTGTGGGTTATTATTCTTATTATTATTATTCTTATTATTATTATTGTAGTAGTGAATCTCAGGAGGCTATAGTGACCAAGGCCATACTTTTATTCCTGTGAACAAACACCGTCAGTTTGGATGCTCTCGGTGGTAGTAAAAACACAATATGTAAAGGAGTATAAATGATAAGAAAAAGGTCTAATATATAACCTTGACAACATGGTAACGGTTCGTGTGTCTCAACTAGTAATTATAGAGTCAACTTTCCCAGTCTTAATCTTTTGTTTTTGGTGTCGTCTAAATCAATGTAATTTAACTTTTTCTTGCCTATATTCTGTGATCTGTCCGGCATTACATTAATTGTAATAATAAATCAAGGCGGGCGGCCGCGTTAAAGATGAGTTACACTTGTAATGACTAAGTAATTACGTAATTACTTCCGGGCAAAAATAATTTTGATTGTATTAGTTATCATCTCTGGCCTTGAAGTGTACATGAAACCAAGCTGGTGGGTAATTATGCGTAATTGTCATGCGCTCGTGCATTCCATCACACACACACACACACACACACACACACACACACACACACACACACACACACACACACACACACACACACACACACACACACACACACACACACACACAGACACACACAGACGCACACACAAACTTCATGCACACTCAACACTACACTAAAATGGGCACATATCATTCATATTTACATGCATATAAATCTCACACACACACACACACACAAATAGATATACACAGATATACACACAGAGATACAGACATTAACAACATATCCGTGCATACAGCAATACACACCGCTATATAATTAATAAGTTTGCATAGCAGCATAATAATATTGACCTGCAACACAATTTTCTCTATTCATTGGTTGGTTATTCTCTTTATTTTGATTTATCAATTATGTTCATCTATTATGGGTTGGACTTTTCCGTAAATTTCATAGTATTGTTCTCTATATTTTGATTTATCAGTTATGTTCATCTATTATTATTTTATGAGTTGGACTTTTCCGTAAATTTCATAGTATTGTCTCTATCGCTGTGTAAGGATAATGTGTAAGGAGGATGTGTAAGGATAATGTGTAAGGATGATGAATTAGAAAATGCAGCACAAAATAGGATATGTGTTGTACTGTATTGAAAGGTTTCCTGTGTCTTTAGATACGTGTTTGTGTGTGTGTGTGTGTGTGTGTGAGAGAGAGAGAGAGAGAGAGAGAGAGAGAGAGAGAGAGAGAGAGAGAGAGAGAGAGAGAGAGAGAGAGAGAGAGAGAGAGAGAGAGAGAGAGAGAGAGAGAGTGTGTGTGTGTGTGTGTGTGTTCGGAGGCTTTTGTTTTCGTGTATTCTATTGCTTCTGCTTTGTTATAGTTTTTTATTCCACCTGGTGTATTTCGCTAAATCTATATTGTGTATTTTGAATCTTTTTATGGCTTTGCATATATTCCCAGCCATTGTTTTTGTTTAAATATATATTTATTTATATACATGTAAATATATCCATCTATCTATAAATTAATAATACATATATACTGTATAAAACTATGAATATTATCCCATAGTCAATTGCTTGCATCATAGACCTTAACTAACACCAGATGATTTTATAATGCAAAGAAATGAACCTAACCTAACCTAACCTAACCTAACCTAACCTAACCTAACATCAGATGATTTTATAATGCAAAGAAATGAACCTAAACCTAACCTAACCTAACACCAAAATTATTTATAATACACAGAAATGAACCTAATATATAAAATTTAACCCACATTGGAGTATCATGTAATATGTAAATGCAAACTGAGTACAGGTACTCCAACATTAGCCTCAAAATGATAAATAATAATATGTAGTATATCAGAGGCTGTATGTTTCTTTATTGCATATTATAAGGAATCAACTTCTTTCAGTTCACCACAAAATTATACGATACAAATATAAGAATCTGAAATCTGTATATAGGCTAAGTTCACATTTATTATAATTTTAAGAATATCATACAATAATTTCATAACTTTGGATAATGCTGATAATTAGTAGTGAAACCCATGCACACCTTCATCTAACTAACAACATGTTCAGAGTCGCTTATCATACCTCTCTCTCCAGGAGTTGAGAACCCAAGGAGAATAAACACGCTATTACTGAAACGCTTATACACAAGTGAGAGAGAGAGATAGGAAATGTTGGCTGGTTGGTTGGTTGGTTGGTTGGTTGGTTGGGATTGGTGAGTTTTCTGATGGTGTTTCACGATGATTGTGGTGCCGGTACGATGGCTCCTTATCACAATACAGAGAGAGAGAGCCATGGTACCAGTATAACACGCACGCCATCGTCAACACTATCAAATGTTCTTGAATACGTCGCTCTGTTTGACACTACATGGGGAAAACTGATAACAAGAACTGAGCTGCTTGAAAGGAAGTATGGACAAACAAAACAAGAATATGTCGTGGCATTTGTATTATTATAGTTTCCAATCAATATCGTCAGTAAAGGACACGGTTTTGGCCTCGTCTGTATAATTATAATATATATTTCCTCAAAACAAACTTATTATCCGAAACGATGTATGTATTTGTATTAAGAGACCCTGTGATATAGTCAGAAAATTTAATTGGAGGTAAATGAGTCCTTCAAATATTGCCACGAAACACCACCTATAAGGAAGGAGCTTGTTTCGTGGCATGGTTAGGTGGAATCAGAAGCCTCCAATTTTTATACACGATCACAGGGTCCCTTAAACTTATGGGACCAATCGATGTTTATCACACACCTTCCATAACACATCTAAACAACACTGCAACTATAAGGTAAAAAAAACTCATTGCGGATTATAATATATATTTATGGGATATAGAAATTTTGAAATAGATTTCACATTATCTTTCATTCATATTGCACAAATATGTATCGAAAAAATATATACAAAATTCCAGGATATATAGCAGGAAAAAAAAAAATACGCTTGAACTTTGCACTTGGACCAAAAAAAAAAATATATAATATTTTATACATGAGCTCATACCCATCCAACTTATGGATCCTATAATCGCGTATGAAATTTGGAGGCTTTTGATTCCTCCTATCTACGCCATGAAACAAACTCCTTTCCATATAGATGATGTTTCGAGGCAATAACTGAAGGACTCATTTACCTCCAATTTTCTGACACTACATACACGAGACAGCAACCCGGGTCCCTTAAAAAGCAGAGGACGATTGAAAATTTTAAAATCAGGTACCCAGTAAAATTCCTGTTTATGTGAGGCAATTATCCCTCTCAGTATAAAATGTAAATCAGGCACATGAACATCTCTTAGTAATTCGATCAGGCGGAGCTAACGTCAGGTGATTCAGGTTGCTTATGTAGCGGACAGTAATAGACCTGTTGGGGTGAGAAGGGGAGAGAGAGAGATGGGGTGGGGGAGCAGAGAGAGAGAGAGAGAGAGATGGGGTGGGGGAGAGAGAGAGAGAGAGAGAGAGAAGGGGGGGATGGTGGTAAATAGAGTTGGATAGTTGAGGGGTAGGAAAGAGAGAGAGAGATGGTGTGGTGGGTAAAGAGAGAGAGAGAGAGAGAGAAAGAGAGAGAGAGAGAGAGAGAGAGAGAGAGAGAGAGAGAAAACGGGTAGACATGAAAGAGCTTAAATTGAGTAGGATATAGTGGAGGGTTGCACATACCAGCTCATACTGATTTCATGTATATATATACCTTTGTGTGTGTGTGTGTGTGTGTGTGTGAGGTAGTACAGAAAGGGGTATGGAGGTAGTGAGGAGGAGGGGTGAAATACCAGTTGGGGGGGAGAAAGAGTTAGTGTGGGTACAGAGAGAGAGAGAGAGAGAGAGAGAGAGAGGAGGGTAGGGAAGGGGGGGGAAGACAGAAAGGTGTATACACTAGCACAACCAAATACCGGAGAGAGAGAGAGAGAGAGAGAGAGAGAGAGAGAGAGAGAGAGAGGAGGGGGGAGGGTGGGAAGTGGGTAACGGGAGAGTAGGAAAGAGGAGAAGGAGAGGGAGGGGGGAGGGGTGAATATACCAACACATCCTGATACCAGAGAGGGAGGGAAGGAGGGAGGGAAGGAGGGGTAGAGAGATGAGATGGGGGCAGGTGAAGGGAGGAAAGAGGATGTGTGAGGGGATGGGAGGGGAAGGGAAGGAAGGAAGGGAAGGAAGGAAGGAGGTTTGTCGGGCTAGGGGGGAGGTAGGGGATGGAATGGAGAGAGAGAGAGAGGATAATAATAGTAAAGGGTGGATAGAGATGGAAAAAAGGATGGAGAGAGGAAGAGGTTGGTGTGGGGGCTAGTGGTGGTGGTGGTGGGAGAGATGTGGGGGTGATGGTAGTGGTGTTGGTGGGGGTGTTGTGGGAGATGAGTGGTTTTAGTGGTGGGATGTGTGGGTGGTGATGATGGTGTGATGTGGGTTGGAATGAGTGGTGATAGTGGTGGGGGGTGGGGGTGATAAGGATGGGAGTTATAATGGTGGTAGTAGTGGGGTGGGGGTTGTTCGTGGCGGTGGGGGGGAGTGGTGTTGGTGGTGGGGGGGAAAAGGGGGTAAAGTGTTGGTGGTAGTGGGGAACTTATTCGTGGTGGTAGTGTGGTAGGGGGAGCGGTGTTGGTAGTGGGGAAAAGGGGGTAAAGTGTTGGTGGTAGTGGTGGTGGGATAAGGGGTAACTGTTCATGATGGTGATGGTAGTGTGGGGGTGGGTGTGGGGGTGGGGGGGTGTTGTGTATATACCGGCACACCCTGATATCGGCCGTAACTTAGGCCTCCATACCCGCTGTGGTCGGTGGCTAGCTGCTATGTATGGGAATGGAGGTGTAGTGCGCACGCAGGAGAGGACGTTCTTTCCCACAGTCTACCAACCAGACAGACAACCAGCCAGCCAGCCCCTCCTCCTCTCCTCTCTCTCTCTCTCTCTCTCTCTCTCTCTCTCTCTCTCTCTCTGTATGTGTGTGTGAATCCCTCCCGACCTTCCCCCATCCCTCTGTCCCTCTCCCGCCCCTCATTCCCCCCTCCCTCTCTCTCTTCTGTGTGTGTATCCTTCCCTCCTTCCCCCATCCCTCCCTCCCTCATTCTCTCTCTCTTCTCTCTGTGTATCCCTCCCTACCTTCCTTCCCCCATCCCTCCCTCCCTACCTACCTCCCTCCCTCTCTATCTCTTGCCTGCTCTCACACACACACACACTCTCTGACTCTCTCTCTCTCTCTCCTCTCACTGACTCTCCCTCACTGCCCAGCCTGCTCGCGCCTCTTCGTATTGATTCCCCTCCCTGCGTCCACCCACCCACCTACCTTTGTTGATTACCTGCACATGGGGGAAAAAATTGCAAGCATTTCGGAATTTTTTAAAAAACCCGTTGTCAGTCTGAGGGGAAAAAATAACAAAACATAAAGTATATATGGAATTAAGCAACAGGATCTCTCTCTCTCTCTCTCTCTCTCTCTCTCTCTCTCTCTCTCTCTCTCTCTCTCTCTCTCTCTCTCTCTCTCTCTCTCTCTCTCTCTCTCTCTCTCTCTCTCTCCCCGGGCCAAGCTAGCGGGTGTCCGAGTTTGAATTATGCTGAAAACTCACGAAATGTGTAAAAAGAATAAAAATGTATGGGGGACCTTTTTCCATAATTTTTTTTTATTATTATTGTGCGATATTTC
This sequence comes from Petrolisthes manimaculis, assembly GCA_034508575.1. Lineage (NCBI taxonomy): Eukaryota > Metazoa > Arthropoda > Malacostraca > Decapoda > Porcellanidae > Petrolisthes > Petrolisthes manimaculis. Next base: position 152,554 of record JAWZYT010004122.1, read on the forward strand.
TTTTTCCCTTTGCGTGAAATAATTAACAGATTTGATTTTTTTTTTGTAGATTAAAAAAACGCCGGCATTTCAGTAACATTTTTCTTTTAATATAAACGAGTTAGATAAAAACTAGAGTGAAGTAATAATAGTAGAGTTGGTTGGGGGTTGGTGTAAGTAAGTAAGCAAGTAAGTAAGTGGAGGGCAGTTTGGTGTGTGTAACCTAATAGTACCCTAACTAACTCAGGACGTTACAGCAAAGTTTAATAACAGTGGAAAATAGAGGCCTTTTTCTCCTTGTAGGTTAATCAACTTGAGAAATTATTACATGTTGTATTGTACTACCCTGCCAATCTTTGCCTGTTGTACATACATGTAATTTAGCTCTGGTACTCACTCATAACATAATACTACATAACACTACACAATATTGTCTTAATGTTTATTAAAAAAAAAAAGTGAAATTTACCTATCTTATTTCATTTGTTTTATTTTTATGATATTCTAAAGGTTAGTTATGAACTAATTATCACGACTGTAAAGCATCCATTTAAATTGGTCTGTTGTGGTGTAATTAGTAAAAAAATAAGTGAACAGTATATGTAGCCTATATATATACTTCTCTACATACCCATCACTCACTCAATATGTTATGAAGTAGAGATAGTGGTAATTATATATCATGTATAAAGTTTAATAGTAAATTATAATATAAGAAATAATTCGGTTCTGATTATTTTGATGATGCCGTGATATTGATGTGTTAAATTGTCTTACATCCCTGTATTAATCATTGTAAAAGGTCTACTGTCATTCCAATATAATGCAAAAGATAACTGTTTTTTAAATAGTAAATTGAAACTTAATTCACTTTATAGACTTTGGACTTAAGGATTTTTTCATTTCAAAACATAATTATTATTTTTATTTTTATTTTTATTTTTATTTTTATTTTTATTTTTATTATTATTATTATTTTTATTTTTATTTTTATTTTTATTTTTATTTTTTATTATTATTATTATTATTATATTGATATATATGTTTTCTAGTAATAAGTCAAGCATGATGAATAAAACTTTAGTTTGTCATTACTCAGGGGTTAAAATAAATTATGTTTAGAATTTGGAAGACAGGAGACAGTTTGTAAAAATATCAACTAATTTACTTACCTTTCTCATTATATTAATAAATGAAATGTGCGAAAATATTTAGTTTTAATTTTTGGTTAAAGTTGTATATAGTAAAAAAAAAAAAAAAAATCAGAATGAGACTGAGAATGTTAAGAGGTCTAGAGTTTTTCTTGTTGGTGAATTGGGAGGTCTGTGATTCCTCCAAACTATGCCAGGAGACAGACGCCTTCAGTGGTATTATGTACTAATAGGAAATCTGTTTCATGGCATAGTTTGGAGGAATCAGTAGCCTTCCAATTTTATCAAGAGATTCTCCCCTTAAGGAACCCCGTGATGTACTAAGAACATTGGAGGTTAGCAAGTCCTTCAAACATTACCACGAAACACCACCCGTATTGAAGGAGCTTGTTTCGTGGCACATAGTCGAGAGGAAACAAAAGCTACCGAGTCTCGTAAACGATTATACATCTTGCAATATATTCAGAATAATTATCACTGTTTATTACGAAAAGATTCAAAGTTTACTGACGATGAGCCAAAGAAACTGAAATGATATAGAAAGAAACTGAAATGATATAGAAAGAAACTGAAATGACATAGAAAGAAACTGAAATGATATAGAAAGAAACTGAAATGATATAGAAAGAAACTGAAATGATATAGAAAGAAACTGAAATGATATAGAAAGAAACTGAAATTATATAGAAAGTAACGGTGTGATCGCATACTTTATCTCCTCCTTTAGCCAGCCAATGCAACTAACAGAGTATTTTCTAAACATATTACTGTCTGTTCCACCCTACCTAACTTTTTTATGAGACTAATTTAATGTCCTCGCTATCACTTCATAGAGAGGAAACTGATGGTGTTGTACTATAATTATTATATCCTGCTCACGAGGGAACTCTGGCTTGGACATACTAAGAATTTCATGCATCTTGATTGGCTCTTGATAATAATGAAAACATCTTAACTGAGACAAGGATTTATTATTGACGGTTCGGCGCTGCTTATACGTCATATTATAATACAGTAGGTTCCTCCCCAATCAATTACTATATTCAGTCCATCATGTTATGGCATATTGTACAATTTTGACTATGACTCTTTTTCAACTGTACGAGATCTGTTATGATTAAGTTTGCATGGTCACTCACATTTTGTATACTCGCAACACCTTTCTGGAAACATTAAAAGCAAATCCATGACGTCAAGATTCTATAAACCACGAACTGACAACATACAAAAAAAAAAATTGCGATCTTTGGACTATGGTGGTTTACTTGTGATAATTGTCAGGGGCTCAATGTAATGAGTATATGTTAATTCGGGTTTATCCAGAGATGACTACTTATTATATGTAACTGATCAGCCGTTATTTATTTAAGGATTAATTATTAACTTTCCTGATATATGGCCTTATATATTTATTTTTTCTCGAGCCATTTCGCCAACAACCCACATTATCAACCCACCACAACACATTCACAACATACACAACATTCATACATAACATTCCAATGACGGCAACACACACACACACACACACACACACACACACACACACACACACACATTCACAACACATCACTCACAAGAACAACCTCACAAACAACTCATTCACACTTACACTCACAACATATTCACAACTTCTCCACAAAGGCTCATTCACAACTCAGCCACGACCACCTCTCATTCAGAAAGAGAGAGAGAGAGAGAGAAAGAGAGAGAGGGTCCAGGAAGGGAAGGGAAGGGAAGGAAAGAGGAGAAGGGAGGGAGAACTGGTTGGTGGGAAGGAGGGAGGGAGAAAGAGAGAGAGTGAGAGAGAGAGGGAAAGCAAGGAGTCAGTGATGAATACATTAAAGGGGGGCGTAAATGATGACGCATGTGTGAGAGAGAGAAAGTTTGAGGGAGGGAAGGCGGGAGGCAAGAGAGAGAGAGAGAGAGAAAGGGAGGAGGAGGAGGAGGAGGAGGAGGAGGAGGAGGGCAGCGATGGGAGGCTCTCACTTATATACACAAGGACGTCTTCTGTAGGGTCCAGTGGAGTCCGTATAAAGGAGGTGCGTGCGTGTGTGGGTGTGTGTGTGTGTGTGTGTGTGTTTGCGTGCGTGTGTGTGAGTTTCTTGGGAGGCGTCGTTCGTCCTGGATCAGTCAAGCTCCGTCGAGACAACCACAGGATCGCCGAGGTCTTCTTCTGCTGCCTCACTTTTTCTTTGACTCGTTATTTGGGCTTCCATTTTTTTCCCTCGGTGCAAAAAAAAAAAAAAAAAAAAAATACGAAATACAAAAAATAAATAAAAAAAAGTAAAAGAACTATCAAGGCTTAATTAGATGCAAAAAATTGTTATTATTGTTATTATTATTTTTATTATTATTATTGTTATTATTATTATTATTATTGTTATTATTATTATTATTATTATTATTATTATTATTATTATTATTATTATTATTATTATTATTATTATTATTATTATTATTATTATTATTATTATTAATTTTGTTATTATTATTTTTGTAATAATAATAATAATAATAATTATAATAATAATAATTATTATTATGATTATTATTATTATTATCTATATCAACATTCTATTTGCCAAGTGATGACATTTTTATTACAAACGCTTTAGCTTGAAAGCTATTTTATATTCATTTATCCTTGGAAATTTTTTGTTTACTTATTTTCTGAGAACAATGCTCGTTGTGAATCAATTTTAAAACGTGATGATGAAATGTATTATTTGTCTAGCTTACTTAAACTAGACAGACATCCGTGAAGAATGATTATTAACTCTTTCAGGATAGATTTATATGTATTTTTTATTTCTTTTTTTATATATATATAGTTTTTATGTAGGAGTGGGAGCAGTGAAGAGTTCCCCGGGGGTCGGATCGATCACGAGTTTTGCGCGAGTGGAAAGAAAAATGGAAGTGAAGTTGATGCAAAGATATTGATATCACGGACAGAGTGGACGACTGGGGCGCCACCTCTCGTCTCTCACTCATCTCTCTCGATACCATCCAATACACTATTTTTCCCACGACTTTACCAGCCATGGATGTATTTTTAATGACTGCAGGGTATTTGTCTGAGATGATCGAATGTTGCTTTGGTCATGAGTAGACAAATCATAGGGCCGATTCCACAGTGGCTTTAGTTTATTATGATCCTCCCGAACCACACATGTCAGACTTAATTACTGTATATCCAACAAATTCAGTATCCATGTATACGAAATCTGTCAGGTAGTTCCATAATTACGATCATTTCGTAGTGGAGTCAACAAATTTAGTAAATAATTAACTCGTGAGTCATTTACACAGTTCAGTTTCTTTCGTTAGGGTGCATGCAAACCAAAACAAACCACTGTGGAATTGGTACATAATCTCCCTCAGTATTATAATTATAAATGTTAATGAGTTACTCCATCTGTATCATAATTACAATAGTTTAAGGGGAGGGTATAGTTTTGACCGTTTTGGAGATGATAATTCCTCCAAACTACTCGAAACAACATATCACCATTATTTGTGTTCATTTGGTCCTTTTTCCTGGCATATTTTGGAGGAATAAAGGCACTCCAATGTACCAAAAATATACTCTCCCCTTAAATGGGTTAATTGATAGACTGCATAAATTATTAGATTCATTATACTTATTCTCTGATGCAATGTTATGTATTTGTATGGCCCTGAGCTTTAGATACCTGCTGTACCATAACTAGAATTATTAAGAACACCAAAAAAATTAAAAGAACGAATTTATTGTGTACCTGCTTGTGTGTGTGCTCTAATGAACTTTATAATTATAGTTTTGAATCTACTATGTCTTAATGTACAGAGTTGTCCTGTTATATTGATTCAAACCTCAAGGGGTGAGATAATGTAGTGATGGTAAATCTGGAGAGCAATGATTCCTTCAAACCATTCCAAGCAACAGGACACCATTATTATTATTTTCTATTTGGTTCTGTTTCTTGGCATTCTTTGGAGGAGGAATTAAGGCACTCTAATGTACAATACCAAAAGTGTGTTGCTCCCTTAATTTGTTAATTTTCATGGAAGAAGGAAATAAATGAGAGGAGGAACATTCATTTGAAATAATCTGTATTGCGTGTCTTATTAGGGGGTCCATGAGTTTAGGAAAATGAAGGGAAATTTTATGAATAATTTTTAGATGCATCTCTGTAATAACCAAAAGCTTCAGCAGAAACTTGGTATTATTTTGGTTATTTATTATCGTATCAACAGCAATAATATTAGATAATTATGAACAGTAATCATGCAGAATTCATAGATAAGTTGAATTTAAACTCTAAATATGCATGATATTGTCCTCAGTTGTCGAAAAAAAGAGAGTAATAGAAGACGACTGATATAAACACTAGGAACCTTAAAAGGACCCTGTGATCCTTCTGATTCCTCCTGAAGATGCCAAGAAACAAACTGCTTCTATATAGGTGGTGTTTCGTGGCAATATTTGAAGGACTTATTTCTCTCCAATTTTCTGACTACATTACAATATGGATCCTTATAGTTATGTGGTGCATCGATAAACAAAAAAAAAAGAACCAAACGCATATAATTATAACTCATCATAACATATCATCATTTTATTTACCTATAATTATGTGGTGCATCGATAAACAAAAAAGAACCAAACGTATATAATATAACTCATCATAACATATCATCATTTTATTTACCTATAATATTAATCTTCATAGTAAATAAATGATCAAAAGTTAAGGTTGAACAGACAGTTATATGTTTACAAAATACTCTGTTAGATAAAGTATGCGATCACACCGTTACTTTCTATATAATTTCAGTTTCTTTCTATGTAATTTCAGTTTCTTTCTATATAATTTCAGTTTTTTTCTATATAATTTCAGTTTCTTTCTATGTAATTTCAGTTTCTTTCTATATCATTTCAGTTTCTTTCTATATCATTTCAGTTTCTTTCTATATAATTTCAGTTTCTTTCTATATAATTTCAGTTTCTTTCTAGATCATTTGGATCTTAATTCTCGTAATAAACGGTGATAATTTTTCTGAATATATTGCAAGTTGTAAATTTATTGTATATAAGGATTTGGTGAGGCAGTGAAGGTGTGTGTGTGTGTGTGTGTTTTATATCTTTTTTTTTTCGTGTTGTGCATGTGTGTTTTATAAAAAAAAAATCGTGTTGTTTGTGTGTGTCTTATATCATTTTTTTTAGTGTGTGTTTGTGTGTGTTTTATATATATTTTTTTTCGTGTTGTGTGTGTGTGTTTTATAAAGATTTTTTTTTTTCGTGTTGTGTGTGTGTGTGTGTGTGTGTGTGTGTGTGTGTGTGTGTGTGTGTGTGTGTGTGTTGGCTTGGGTAGTGACAGGGGCAGGGGCAGAAATAGGGATACTAGCTGAGACAAGTGGCATGTAAGGGACAGTGATAGGGATAGTGGTGGAAATGGGGTATGGAGGGAAGGTACAGGGATAGGGTTAGGGAATAGGGAGAGTAGGGACAAGAAGGGCAGATAGAAGAAGGAAGGTGTTAGTGGCAGGGTATGTGGGTGAAAAAGACAGGGTTAGATTTGAGGCAGAGATAAGAATAGGGGCAGAAATGTAGACAGGGACATACAGGGATGGGTAAAAGAAAGGATATGTATGTACAGGGGTAGAGCCAGGGAAACAGGGTAGGGAAACAGGGTAGGGAAACAGAGAGGAAATGGAGTAAAGGAATATAAGAAATTGCAGGGGTAGGAAGGGGCTGGATTAGTGGGACGGATAGGGATGGCAGGGAAAGTGACGTGGATAGATAGGAACAAGCAGGGGCCAGCATAGGGGGTAGGGACAGGAAAATGTGAGGGAATATAAATCAGAGAGACAGACAGACAGAAAGACAGAGACAGAAATACATACATACAGTGACACATACACACATGAATACGTATAGACAGATATACATACAGACATATATACATACATACATAAATAGGCTACATACAGACAGTGACACATACAGACAGACTGAGATACATACAGACAGTGACACATACAGACAGAGATACACACAAACAGAGATACATACAAACAGATAGAACACACAGCACTAGAGAGAGTTAGGGACAGAGCACATGGGCAGAGACAGGGGCAGAGCTAGAGTAGAGTAGAGTAGAGTAGAGTAGAGTAGAGTAGAGTAGAGAAGAGTAAAGTAGAGTAAGGTAGAGGCTGGCGTGGTTCTGGATGCGTCTGCTAGGAAAAATGGTCGAGTCGGCACAATGGCTGAACAAACATGCAATTTTGTATGAGTGGCGGGACCTCTCTGGCCTCTAGTGGGGGGTTGGGGGAGGGTCAGACCATGGGGGGAGGGGAGGGGTGGAGGGGGGGGGTCTATTAAGGGGGTTAAGGTAGCGGTGGTGGTTGTGGATGAGGGGGGTTTATCAAAGGAAAGGGGTAGTGGTGGTGATGAGGGTAGTGGTGGTGATAGGTGGGGGTATGTGAGTGGGGTTGGGGTATCTGTGGTAGGGATAGGAAGGTGAGAGGGGAGGAGGGAAAGGTATAGGGGTGGTGGTGGTGATGATGGTAGTGTACGTGCTTCTCTGTATATTCTGTATATGTATATGCATGAGTGAGTGTGTGTGTGTGTGTGTGTGTGTGTGTGTGTGTGTGTGTGTGTGTGTGTGTGACTTTAGGCTATTCGAATATATGTATCCAGAGGCTGTCTCCAGTGGGTTGAAAAAAGAATTCTATATATGAATAGGGAAAAAAATTCATAGATAGATAGATAGATAGATAAATAGATAAATGTATTGTATAGAATAGATAGATAAATAGATATATGTATAAATACTATTATTTATTATTAAGCGAATTCTTAGTATTTATTTAACCATGAATATAATTGTTCTTTTGTAACTTCCGAGTAATGTAATATTGTTTTGTTTTATGATCTATTGTTATATTTGTAAATATTGTAGTAAAATGTTAGTGTGTTTATTACCTTCATGTATATTTATTACAAGAGTTGTGACATGTCAGTTGATTTGTCCTTTAGCGCTGTTATTTATGTGCAAATGTCATACCTTTTGAAATTATATTATGATAAAATAATAAAATGACAAATATTCCCACCTGGTTTTTTATTATTATCCAAAAACCCAGAGTAGATGTAACTAACTATCTAACACAACCAAACAACCTTCATCTATCATTGTAATAACCTCCAATGTTGTGTATTGGAGGTTATTAGTATACTCTTGGTAAATTGGAGCATCTTGATTCCTCCATAGTATGCCAGGAAACAGGACCAGATGAGCAAAATTAATGGTGTTCTGATGCCTGGAATAGTTTGAAGGAATCAGTTGCTCCAGATTTACCAACACTGTATCCTCCACTTAACACCCAACATAAGGCACAGATGTTGTCTATAAATAAAATACATGACCTTATTACTGATGGTGGACGGAAACTGTTAATTAAAGACCCTGTGATCGTGTATGAAAATTGGAGGCTACTGATTCCTCCTGACTATGCCACGAAACAAACTCCTGCTTTGTAGATGTGGTGTTTCGTGGCAATATTTGAAGGACTCATTTACCTCAAATATTCTATCAGACTACACCACAGGGTTCCTAAAATAAGAGGATGGTACTGTGTTGTTGGTCAATCTGGTGCAACCAACTTTTTTCTCCAAAAATTTATATAGAAAAAAACTGCACCATTGTTTCTTAAATGGGGAAAATACACTTACTACGTCATTTATTCATAATCTTTTACGTAATCTTAATGAAATTGTACTGAAACGTAGATTATTTATTGTTTAATGTGTTGAAGTTCTGATATACCGTATGTTGAAAGGAATGGGAAAAACTTAACACCATCTTAAAAAATTATCTGTTGTGTATTTCACCATTGAAAATTAACACCTTTAATTAAGTATAACGTTTTTATTGAATATTTGTAGTGAGATCTGTTTCGAATCATTTAATTAATACAATTTTACATCGGTTTATAGAATTATGAGAGGAAGTGTGTTTAGAAATATTTTGTAATGGACCTAAAGATTCAAAAAGATAACATAATGCCTGGATACAAAATTAGTGTTGGATCGTGAGTTTACATACAAAATTAATGTTGGATCGTGAGTTTACATACAAAATTAATGTTGGATCGTGAGTTTACATACAAAATTAATGTTGGATCGTGAGTTTACATACATACATTCAAAATATATAATACTCTATACTTACATGCAACTATAGGGTCGTTGCATGTAGGTAGGTATAGAATATTAATCACTCACTCACTCACTCACTCACTCACTCACTCACTTACATTATTATTATTATTATTAACTTAAATGCACATATATTACCATCCTCGTATCATAATATTGGTAACTAAATAAATAAAACACGTGTGAAATATGTAGGAAGGTAATTATGACATGTTGACATTATAATTATATACCTGTAACACATTTTACGTGGGTCTACTGATTCCTCCAAACTATGTCACGAAACAGATCCCCTATTATTTTAAGGCAACATTGAGGTAGTTTGTTTCCTGGCATATATAGTTTGGAGGCATCAGTAGCCTTCAAATATATCAAATGAGTACTTAATCTCTTCATAAATATTGGATCTTTTTCGGGAACGTGATGGAAGAAATTCGGTAATGTTTAAAAATTGATTATTCATAGTCTCAGATAACTGGAAAATTCGGTTCTTTCTTTTATCAGACTCAGATAAAATAAATGTGGTGTTTATGATATTTTTTTTCTCCAGTGGCTTAGTTCCCTGATGCTATACACTGTCTTACATTGTTTACATGTAGAGAACAAGGTAGATTTTTATTTATTTATTATTTTTTTATTCGATTGGATCCTGGGTGAATAATCTGCGTTATCTTTTTATGGAGGAGAATAACTAGATGGACAGAAATGTAATAATCAGCTACGTAACTAAATTTTTCATAGATATAAATGCATCACAAATAATTAAATACCCAACAGCCTCTCGGTACTAAACCAATAAAATCTCAGCCTAATTTATAAACAGCACAACTAACTTATTAATTAACAACACATGGTCACCAATTTTAAAGTGAGGAAAAATAACACTAGGAATATTTTGTCGATTCTCTTTATGCCATATATGATAACCAGTACACATTATGCCATCAAGATTCATGCATTACCTCTGTATAGATTTTTTTTGCACTCAGTGAAAATAAAAAACAATGGGAAAATTTCAGCATCCATGTAAATTATTATAATTACATATTTTCCCATTCCCAAAATATCTCTCAGTTTTGCTTTTTATTTTTTCACATCGTGCTCATGTCGTAATCCCCTTCATTTCACACACACACACACACACACACATACACTAACACACACACATACACTAACACACACACACACACACACACACACATACACTAACACACACACATACACACACACACACACACACACACACACACACACACACACACACACACACACACACACACACACACACACACACACAAACATACACACACACAAACACACACACATCATGACGTAGTGACAGATGGACATAAAAGAGCATCTCATATGATACACAATATAATGTAATGATACCAAGACAGGGTTTGTTTACATGAAGCCTGGAAATATTTATGATTAGTTGATAGACATTCATATTAGCCTCAGGTGAAAAAAAAAAATAATCTATTCTTCATTTAGATTGTTTTATGATACAGATGCACACCTTCCTGATTTTTATATATATATCTTTCAATAAGCTGTAACAAGTATATTATATAATTTCTCCCTTGAAAACATTATTATCGTTCAAAAATGAATATATAACTGCATAAAGAGTTTTCCCTGTTTTAAATCTACCCCTCAAAGAAGATAGACAGATAGATATACAGTCGTCAGTCAGTCAAAGTTGTATTCCATAAAAAAGTTTTACAGCGTCTACTTTTTCATGTGCCGAAACAAAAAGTCTTGTTTTTGCATACACGAAAAAAGAACGACATGAAACTCTCTCATTGTTCTCTTCATATAATATTCTTGCGCAGAGAGTATCCACGTCATTAAAAATTAAACATCCAGTGAAGCTCAGGTATAGTTTGAAAATAAAAATAAATTCTCTAACTTATATCTCAAAGCAGCACCTATACGGAGAGAATCTGTTTTGTGTGATAATTAGAAGACATTATGAGGATAGATTAAGTTAATTATGACATGCCTCTAATAAGGTCTGCTCTCAAAATTAATGACATAATTCATGACTATTCGAGTTTTGTAATAATGGATGCGCTGCTGAAATAGTAAACTCTTTCTTTTGCCGGATCGTCGTCTGTGTTTCCACCGGCTAAATAAAATCACATTGAGTTTAATTTAAATGATAATTATTCCGTGTCCAACATCACGGCTAAATAAAATCACATTGAGTTTAATTTAAATGATAATTATTCAGCGTCCAACATCACTGATCCTTGGAGTGCTGTGAGACTTACTTCATAACAATTATATTAGTAGAATCATGGTTTCCCTCGCCGGGTCATTTTTATATTTTTTTGAGTCTGGTCATGCCCTTGTCCAAGTCAAAGCCATCATCAGCAAATCTATATTGACATTGCTGAAGGAGAAAAGTTAGATGAATAATTATTTTTTCACTTTTTATCAACTTCAATTTTGCTTTCCAATTTAAACTGTGACTGTACAACTCAAAAATTAGATGAGTACCATCTCCTACAGTATTTCATAGCGATATCAGCATCAGCATTTTCATTATTATATGCATTACCAAAATTACTATATAAAAAATTCTCTGTAAATGAGTATCATTTCACATTTAGTTCACATCTTGGTGTACAGTATTATGATATCCCTTATTACGGACTGGATGCCTAAACCACTTGATAAAAACGATAGATATTATATTGTACTACATAGACATACGGATGGCCAAATAAAAACTGCAGTGACTGTGGCTATTAAATACATCACTTATCGGTTATATTTAGGGGTTATTAGTTACAAATGTAGGACACAAACATAAGATTGGAGACTTTGATACAAGGGAACATACAGTAATTACCAAATGCCTACCTACAGGAACAACCATATATAATTTAATGTATCTTCCAAGAATAAGCTTCGAAATTCTCTATGGGTATATATATATTTTTTCTTAAGTTCGAATAAGACTAAGCAACTGATGCTGGGGATCTGTCCTTGCTGTAGCTTGTCACAAAATATCAATTTGTACTTAAAAATACTTTGTAAATAATCGAAAATATCTTCGCCACATACGGTAGCCGTGATGACAAGTGCAGAATTTCTTGAGAAAGTGGGTTTCATTAATTTATCCAGAGTATTCAATTAATCGGCCGGATCATATAATGAGTAAATATTTAAACCACATTTCAATTTATGATAATTTCTAAGGAGATATTCTTTTCTTGGTGATTTTAAAAGTCTCTGATTCCTCCAAACTATGCCACGAAACATTAAGGACGTCTGCTTTCTGGTATAGTGAGGAGGAATCAGTTGCCTTCCAATTTACCCATTAAGGGGGAAGTTTTGTGGTGGTATATCTGGAGCAACTGAATCCTCCAAACTATTCCAAGCAACCAAATACATTATTTTTGCTCTTCTATATTTTGTAGTATATTTTGTAGTATATTTGTATGCATATTTTGTAGTATTTAGTGTATGTATATTTTGTAGTATATTTTATAGTATATTTTGTAGTATATTTTATAGTATATTTTGTAGTATATTTTATAATATATTTTGTAGTATATTTTATAGTATATTTTGTAGTATCTAGTGTATGTAAATTTTGTAGTATATTTTATAGTATATTTTGTAGTATATTTTATAGTATATTTTGTAGTATTTAGTGTATGTATATTATGTAGTATATTTGTATGTATATTTTGTAGTATTTAGTGTATGTATTTGTATGTATATTTTGTAGTATTTTAGTGTATGTAGTTCTTCCATTTCTTTTTGCCATTCCTTACCTACCTACCTACCAAGGCTACATCTGGCAGCAGCATCAGCAGGTTGGGAGGCCATGCATGTTGTTGTGCTTGTGTTTGTGTGATGACTTTGGCTTCGGTGTGGCCAACCAACTTATAGTATTACCGAGGCATTGCTTGCTATTACCATCACCAATAAATAATGACCCCAGTTCACTTTAGAAATGGTGTGTATTTAATTAGCCTATACGAGTGTCAAACTATATAGCTCTACATTAACATTGCTTTCAGTACAATACTCAAAATATGATACAACAAACTTTAAACAAACCCCACTTCCCTTATGTATCATCAACACGAACACAATTTAATATTTAAACATCATTCTTAATATAACAGCAACAAGAACTACTCCATTTGACATTAATGCTAACTACACACACCACTACCATCAACATATTTAAACACCAATATAAGTACAACTACCACCACCACCACCACCACTAGTACGACTATTGCTATTACGACTATTGCTACTAGGCTACTACTACTACTACTACTACTACTACTACTACTACTACTACTACTACTACTATATCCCCATACAATTGCCATTACCACCACAACTACCACTATCACTACCACTACCAGGACCACCAACATCATCAAAGCCCACGACACGACCCTATACGGTACCCATTCTTCCTTCACCCCCATGACTACACCCATGCAAATTTCTCGAATAACGCCTGATAGCAGTCACCCCACGCCTCCCTCCGTCGGTGTGAGATAAGAGGAGAACAGTCAGAACACCACTTCCTTAGTATTGGGGGACTGGGAGAGGGAGGGGAGGGAGCGGTGGTGGTGTTGGGGGATGTCGGGGGAGGGAAGGAAATAGAGAAATGATGTGGGTGAAGGAGGGGGTGATGGTGATGGTGGTAGTGGGGGCAAGGAAACGAAGGAATGATGAGATGAGGGGTTTAGGGGGGAAGGTAGCAATGAAATATATATATACAGTAGAGAGGGAGGGAGGGAGGGTTGGTTGGTTGGTTGGTTGGTTGGATGAAGTAAAGCGATAATCGTAAATTTCTTCACTGTGTATGCGGGAAAATTTGATCTGATATTAATTTTGATTTCCCCTTGGAGAGCCCCCGTGGATTTCTGCCCGTATGTATTTGAATGATTTTAGAGATACGAGAGGCGTACGTACTTGTATATGGGATGGGAGAGGAGGAGGTGGGAGTGTGTTGATGTGATGATTTTAGAGAAGGGAGAGGAGGAGTGAGTGTGATGATGTGATGAATTTAGAGATGGGAGAGGAGTATTTGTATATATGGGATGTGTGGGATTGGAGAGGGTGTGGCAGTGTGATGATGATGATGATGTGTAGGTGATGGTGATTGTGATGTTGATGTGTAGGTGAGGGGCCTGGTGGTAATAATTAGTTTCTACGTGCTATAGGTGAGGAAATTTCGACTGATAAGAATTTTGATTTTAGAACACGTAATGGTGGTGACAGTGACAGTGACAGTGGTATAGTGGTGGTGGTTGTAGAGTGGTTGTAGTAGTTGCAGTGTTGGCTGTGGTTGTGGTGCTGGCTGCTGTAATGGTATAGAAGCAAACAAGGATTATATACTTTCTCTAAAAAAATCTTCAGTGTTCTTCTCCTTCTTGTAATCTCATGGTACACTAATGACACTCTATTTTAAGGTTCAATATATTATTAGTTATAATATTATCATTTATTATGTGAACAGAATATTAGCCACAGGTGTAAATTGTGATAGAGACTATATATATATAGCTAATATTATGATATCTAAATTGGAATGTATCTATTTATATTCTAATGGTATTCGAAATGAACTTCTTGAGGTACCAGAATAAAATTATTGTTGTATGTATATAAACCCAATGTGGCTATTTAATATTCCTTATTACAATACTTGTTGCTTTTGTTTTAGGTATGTGATGGCTGGACAACTGAGTATTTGCCACAGAGCAAAACTATCAGCCAAGAAGTGCAGCCTGAGTGTTGATGACGGCTGATCAGAGAAGGTGATGAAGAGAACTGGGAGGTAATTCAACATCAACCACAGAAAAACGTAAATGTCTCCTTAAACAAGTATACAAACACGTTTAGGCAGTTTTTATAAGAAACGTCTTTGTCAGAAAAAAAGACTCCTCACTCGATAAAGCATTTCTCATTAGTGTCAGTAACGTTACACTTATATAGCATCGTATTGAGGTATATTTTTTCTATATGCATCAAAGCTTCTACAAACTTGCTTTATCTGAATGAATTTTATGACAAGACACGTGCCCATCACCAGGCCTATGTAAATTATAAATAAAATACCCTAGCAAAAAATTTAATACGTATAATACTCTTGATACTTGAACCTAGCTGAAAAAACGAATGAAGGATTCTTTCTTGAGTTAAATGGTTTCAAATAGGTATCAATATAATTTAGTAAGCGTTCGTGGATGAATTAAATTTGGCCCCCTGAAATGAATTTATCCCCGCCTCAAATAGTCATACAGATGTTATTTGGCTTTGATTTAGAAGGCAACACATATATAGGCATAACTCACATCTCTTCTGAATTACACTCTTGTCTTTTGTAGGTCTGCAGTCTACTACTAATTTTTTTGGTGCTCTTCGGTGTAACAAAGTCTAAATTTAGTACTGCATCCGTTTATAAACCCAGATTTTGGTAATTTTAGTCCTATCTGTTATTTACATGTGTTCGTGGTTAGCCTAATAGTATTGATTGATGGATATGAGGATTGTCTACTAGGTTCTGTTCAAAATTTGTGTTCCTTTTGACCTCTTATGCTTAGATAGATAGAAATAGATAGATAGATAGATGGAGTTAGTTAGATAGATAGATATAAATAGATAGATAGATAGATAGATTGATGGAGTTAGTTAGATAGATAGATAAAACTAGATAGATAGATAGAAATAGCGATAGATAGACAGATAGAAATAGCTAGCTAGATAGAGGCTAGTGGAACACAACTTTTGAACAGACTATAGGTTCAGCTATCTTTTATTACATAGATTTTTAGATATTTACATTTATCAGAAATTGACCCATTGGACATAACAATTATCGACGTCATTTTGCTTAGGATTTTTTCTCTATGCCGTAAAAAAATATTGCATGGTTGTTGAACTGCAATATCTTAAAAAGGTCTTTGTGATTTTATTGATATTTTTTTTTACTTCTGTCAATGGGTTTTCTTCATTGTCCACTGCATGGGTCTTGAATTGTGTTTGTGTGTCTTGAATGTTGTTCGTGTGATTTGAACCAAACACAAGTATATATTGTTGTTGATGGCGACGTGAAAATAGAATATTCTCTCTCTCTCTCTCTCTCTCTCTCTCTCTCTCTCTCTCTCTCTCTCTCTCTCTCTCTCTCTCTCTCTCTCTCTCTCTCTCTCTCTCTCTCTCTCTCTCTCTCTCTCTCTCTCTCTCTCCCCATGCCCCCCTCCTCTCCCCACACTCCAGGTGATGTCCCCGGTAATGGGGTTTCATTTCCACCTTGATCCGTGGTGGTGGTGGGCTGTCAGGTGGCGGGAGATACAACTCAGTTAATGTCCGTCAGGAAGGCAGGCTCAGGGGAAAGAAAGCAGGCAGACAGGCAGGCTACGAGGCAGGGAAATAAGGTAGGTAGGTAGGTAGGTTGGAAGGTAGAAAGCAGGCAGACAGGCAGGCTACGAGGCAGGGAAATAAGGTAGGTAGGTAGGAAGCAGGTAGAGAGGTAGACATGGAGGTAAGGGAGTAAGGTAGGTAGGTAGGTAGGAAGGTAGAAAGCAGGTAGAGAGGTAAACATGAAGGCAGGGAAATAAGGCAATATTCAAGCATGCAGGGAATATAACAAACAGACAAGCAGGGTTTGAGGTAAAAGTAAACTAGGATTGCACAAACCTGAATGATTGTTGTATAAAAATGGATTAGCAACCAGGCAGGAAAACAAACAAACAGAACTGAGATGGTGGGAAGGTAGGATGAATTAACGTAAGAAAGTTTGGGTGTAACATAATAAATAAACATACAAACACCTAAGCAGTTAACTAAAAAAAAAAAGTGGCCACAAAAGCAGAAAAAAAAAAATGAAAAGTAGGAAGGAAGAGTGAAATGGAAGCAAGCAAACATGTTAAGAATGAAGCCTGATATTTAATTATGATACCAAGTACTCCTCAAGACAGTCAAGCAGAGAGTTTCAGATGGCCAGGTATACATGTCAGCTGGGAGACAGGCAGGCAAGCAAGCAAGCAGGTTATATGCAAGCAGAGAGGAAGGAGTGGGAATGAATGAATGAAGGAAGGAAGGAAGGGAGGTAGGAAGGTAGGAAGGAAGGAAGGAAGGAAGGAAGGAAGGAAGGAAGGTAGGAAGGTAGGAAGGTAGAAAGGAAGGACAGTATCTCGTGGCCTGTTATACTTCTTATCTTGTGGTGGTTGTAGTGTAATTTCAGAAACCTCTTCTCGTGTATCTTGAGAGAGTATTATGGCATTAGAGTTGGCCACACACACACACACACACACACACACACACACACACAGAGTAACGTATTCTAGTGTGTCTTGAGAGAGCAGTATGAGAGGTGGACGCAAACACACACACACACAATTTAATATTCTAGTGTGTCTTGAGTGAGTGATATGAGAGTTGGCTACACACACACACACACACACACACACACACACACACACACACACACACACACACACACACACACACACACACACACACACACACACACACACACACACACACACACACACACACACACACACACACACGCACGCACGCACGCACGCACGCACGCACGCACGCACGCACGCACGCACGCACGCACGCACGCACGCACGCACGCACGCACGCACGCACGCACGCACGCACGCACGCACGCACGCACGCACGCACGCACGCACGCACACACACACACACACACACACACACACACACACACACACACACACACACACACACACACACACACACACACACACACACACACACACACACACACACACACACACACACACACACACACACACACACACACACACACACACACACACACACACACACACACACACACACACACACACACACACACACACACACACACACACACACACACACACACACACACACACACACACACACACACACACACACACACACACACACACACACACACACACACACACACACACACACACACACACACACACACACACACACACACACACACACACACACACACACACACACACACACACACACACACACACACACACACACACACACACACACACACACACACACACACACACACACACACACACACACACACACACACACACACACACACACACACACACACACACACACACACACACACACACACACACACACACACACACACACACACACACACACACACACACACACACACACACACACACACACACACACACACACACACACACACACACACACACACACACACACACACACACACACACACACACACACACACACACACACACACACACACACACACACACACACACACACACACACACACACACACACACACACACACACACACACACACACACACACACACACACACACACACACACACACACACACACACACACACACACACACACACACACATATATATATATATACACACACACAAACACACACACAAATTCAAATTCACCATATTTTCCAACTATGCATAATTTTCCCTTCCCTAAATACTGAGATACAGCCCGAATTAAAACCCCACATCTGCTACTCACATGAATAAAAAAAACGAGAACAAAACTGACATAAAAGTAACTTAATGTCTTTAGTAAATGATGGCTGGCTGGTTGGAGGTAAAATCATTCCTTTATTAAAACCACGACTCATAACTGCCATTAATAAATCAAGGGAATATTCAGTCAGGAGCAAAAGTATGAGGACAATGCCTATTATTATTATTTTTTGTTGTATATAATTTTCCATTTTTATTGTATCATTCTATTAGACTATTTTTTTGTTAATAGATTTCCTTAATAGGTTAAAAAAAAATCGTTGTATTGCGTGAGAATTAGTATAGTTAAGTTCTTCCTATTTGTTTTGATCGTAAGATAGATGGAAGGTGCAAGGAGTATATTTTTTATAGATTAAAAAAATACCTTGATAATATTCATCAATCGCAATTATCAAAACTCAGACATTTTGACTTTTTTTACACATGGGTTCCAGATGAGTGAGGCCACAACTTTTGCAGCACAATTTTATTCTTTTGAACATTTTAATATGGGTTTGTGTTTGTCGAGCCTCGTGATGCAAGATGCGAGGTGTAATATGAGAAGGTATTAATTACATGGGAGAATATTTAATTTAGATAACTCAGAATGGCTTCCCTCAGGTCAGGAAAATCATCTGGTGTTCGTCAGAGAAAAGTAAATGTCATCACCCGTTTCATAAATATTAAAACACACATAACCACGACATTTTGCACGTGACTGTGCTCGCGAAATGAAGCTAAAATTTTGCACTGCATAATGTACACTCACAGAATGAGCAACTACTGTTACACTTTTAATTAAAAACTGCAGGATATATTGCTGCAAAAGTTATCAAAATGTGCCGTAATGAGATTCATCCCCCCCACCTGCACACCATTACACCCCCCACACCATTACACCCCCCACACCATTACACCCCCACACCATTACACCCCCCTCTCCCCCCACACCCTCCCAGTACAGATGTAATAAAGTGTACAGAAGTGGTGTAATGACCGCGGTGTTGGCCAATGAGGAAGCAGGGTTGAGCCTCGTTATGTGAGTATAGTGTGAGGCTGCTGGGGGGCTGTGAAGGGGGGCAGATGAAACATTGGGGAGGGGGGCGGGAAAATTACAGTATTAGGAGAAAAAAGTTACCAGGAAAGGAAGGGGGGTTTGGGTTGTTGTGGGAGGAGTGGAGAAAAAGGGGATCTCTGTTGTGTTAGGGAGAGAAATTAAGTGCATATATACCGAGGGAAAGAGAAAAGGACAACAGAAGAGGTAAAGGAATAGTGAAGTTGAGTGGGAAAATGTTGAAGAGGAAACTGTGGATACGAGAAAAAAGCGTTACAGGATGACACAGAGAATAAAAGGGGTATAATTAAGAAGATAGAGGAAAAAGAAAAGAGCCATATGAAAAATGAGAATATTAAAGAAAGGAGTACAGGAATATTCGATGGTAAAAGGTGCAGGAGGAGGATACAGGATTAGGGAAGAGGTACTGAAAGATACAGGATTAGGGAAGAGGTACTGAAAGATACAGGATTAGGGAAGAGGTACTGAAAGATACAGGATTAGGGAAGAGGTACTGAAAGATAGAGGATTAGGGAAGAGGTACTGAAAGATACAGGATTAGGAAAGAGATACTGAAAGATACAGGAAAAGGAAAGAGGTGTTGAAGATTGAGGATGAGAGAAGAGGTAAAGGTAGAAAGTTGTAGGTATTGTACATGAAATTACTATTAGGGTATGTATGAGCTGAAGTTAGGGAGCTAGGGGTACAGGGGAAGAAAGGAGAGGGAGAGAAGGATGAATAGAAAGTACAGGTAGAGAAAAGTTACAAGAGAATAGAAGGTGAAAGGGAAGTGGAAAAGAGATGGTTAGGAAATAGGCATACAAGGAAGAGAGATATATACAAGAAAGTGGAGATGAAACCAGACTTCATGATAATGTACGAATCTCCCTTCATACATTAATAACACTCCTTATTTTGTTAAAGACTCTATGATAGTGTATGAGGACTGGAGGATTCTGATTCCTCCTGACTATGCCACGAAACAAACTCCTTGATTGTAGGCGGTGTTTCGTAGCCTTATAATCTGACTACAATACAGCTAGGGTTATTATTGTTTCACTACTTCACCAACACAACCCAACCCAAATAAAAACTTCTCTGTCACACCTTGCTGCTAAATCCATCTTCACACTACTACAGATCAATCACAGCACTGGCTCAGATCAAATTCCCTTACCCACACATCATTATATCACTATTATTATTAGACAACATAATCGTCAATGCCGTCCCATACTTAGGACGAATCCCCCTCATTATGACACTTATCTTCCTCATATCATTCTCAACAAATACCACACCAACTTGATTTACTTCCCTTTTCCACATCACACACTGAATTTCCACCCAAAAAAGGTCGTTCATTTTTCGACAGTAGTTTTCACGCTTCAGCTACAACACACATACACCTACCAAAATTGACCCTCAACTTAACCACATTATTTTTCCCTGCCACACAAGGGCGTCCACATCACTCCCGTAATGAACAACAACTACACATACATACACTCTACTGCCACAACTCCCACACAACACAATGCAACTCAGACCATTCACACTCCATCATTATAAGTGTACGGTCTCCAGTGGTGATTATACTGGGAAGGCTAAGTAAACTCGCTTGGTGTTAGGCAGAGGAAATGGGAATAAAAATGCATCACAAAGTTCTGGGACTGATAAAAATAAAATATAATTCTTTATATTAAGAAACCTACCATAGGCCTTATATACGAACATGGTAAAAATAAGTATGGTGTTCAGGAGTTTTCTCTTTCATGACATAATGCTTAGTTAGTCCTTCGTGTCATAATTGTTTCAGGCAAATTGTTTATAGATGCATGAAAAGGCAGCCATTATACTTCTTAGCCAACTTGATAGTTAAATAGGAGCGTCTGGAGTTATCTGGATTAATAATAGAGCAAGTCGAGGTGTATAGTATAAAGATTAAGGACCCTGTGATCGTGTATGAGAATTGGCGGCATCTGATTCCTCCTGACAATGCCACGAAACAAACTTCATATATGTAGATGGTTTTTCGTGGCAGTATTTGAAGGACTTACTTACCTTCAATTTTCTGACTACATCAAGGGGTCCCTTAATTAAACACAGGAAGTTAATAATAGTGTTTAGCCATTTAATTGAAAGTGCTGTCGTGCTTTTCCCTTAGCTAAATGAATTAATCTAGTGTTATTACATACATAGTTACCCTCAGTACTGGACAAGGTACTGTGTTACAATACGATGTCCTTATTTTTTTTTAGAGCTATGTAAAAAATATATTATATGCATGTACAGTTTCATTACACGATCTTTTAGTCAGGCTAGGATTCGTAACGAGAATAATATCTATTTTTTTTTTCTAATGTGAAAGTAATTAATTCAGACCGAGGATAAGGTTACAAAATGAAACAAGTGATACATGATACAAAATGGAGGAATAACTTCACCGTAATAGAACACTGAAAACATGTAGAGATATTATTACAGAGGAAATGAAGGACTGGGGAAGGAAAATGAAGGAAAGGCTACAGAGGGAAGGAGGAAGGAGGAAGTAAGGTCAGGAAAAGTGGCAGACGAAATAAATGGCTAGAACAGCTTATTAAAAAAAACATATACAGTACCACAATGGGTTGAGAATAGATGAGGTGATAAGGTATTTAGATATATAGGGTTAGATGAGTTTTAAAGGGAAGATACAAAATAAACAAGATAATACAAGATAAACACATCACAACAACAAAACAGTAATGAAATGAGAGGAAGTGTTTTGCATTTGATATTTACTATAGAAATTTCACAGTGACTTTCACAGTAATTATTATACTTTTAGGGGAGGATACCGTGTTGGTAAATCCGGAGCAAATGATTCCTCCAACCTATTCCAAGCAACAGGCCACCATTATTTTTGTTCCTCTGGCTCTGTTTCCTGGCATACTTTGGAGGAATCAAGGCACTCCAATGTTCCAAAAATATACTCTCCTCTTAAGAATCCCAACTGGAGCTAAGGGGAACATTTCTTGTTAAAAAAATTGGAAAGCTACTGATTACTCCTAACACTACCAGAAAACAGACGCCCTCAGTGGTACTAATAAGTAAGTCATCTGTTTTCTGGCATAGTTTGGAGGAATCAAAGGCCCTTCCAATTAATTCCCAACAAGAAAATCTCGTAACTCTAATGTGTGTTTCTAAATGTTTAGTATAATTCACAGGCAATTATGAAAACGCTAGATAGAAAGTATGGGAAAGGAAAGAAGAAGGTGATGGAGAAGAGAAGTTAATATAGAGAAGGGAAAGAAGGGAAAGAAGGGAAAGAAGGGTTACTATAGAGAAGGGAAAGAAGGGAAAGAAGGGTTATTATAGAGAAGGGAGAGAAGGGCATATATATACTCACAGCAACGTACAGTAGGTCATTTGGGTAAATATATATATTTTTTTTTGGATTATATTATGAGATTAGCAGAATGAATAAAACTAGAAGAAATTGGAGTAAGAAAGTACGATTATAATGAAGGAGAGAAGAGAGGTATTTTAAAACATATATGAAGATGGTGGGCAGCGGCGTGGTATAATTATTGAGAGGAACACCATTTCAATGATAATAGAAAAAACCTATTAAAAATACAGAGAACATTTTGTAGCATTTTGGGGGGATTTTTTCATTTTTTTTTTTTTTTTTTGTCGGTGCTATTGGAGGGTCTCTGATTCCTCCAAACTATGATGCCACGAAACGGATCCCATATTAGTACCATCTCTATATAGGGCGTCTGTGTTTTCTGGTATAGTTAGGAGGAATCAGTAGCCTGCAACCTTGCACATTACCAACAAGAGAATCTCCCTTGAACGTGTGCCGGATGTTAGTAATTGTCGGCCATTTTCTGGGTACTGACAAGAGATTAAATACTGGAGATAAAGATATAATGAGGATGTATGGAATTAAGAAGAAGACAGAGAAAGGAAAGACATTATTGGAAGAAGAAAGGAATGACATGTTTAGAAGAATGGCTAAGATGGGAAAGATGTATATATTGGTTGTGTAGGAGAAGCATGGATGGAGTTTAGAATAATACATGATGAGATGGGAAAGGAAGCATGGATTGTGTAGGAAAAGGCTATAGGAAGTTTTAAGTGTTATATATTGAGAAAAATAAAATGAGATAATGATATATGATGGTAATGGTGGGAATGATGGAAAGGGTATATGTAGGTAGGCAGGAGAGGACAGGCAGAGATGAGATGTGGGTGAATGGAAGGAGGGAGGAGGATTGGGAAAGAAAAATTCGAATGGGAAGTGTATTTGGAAGGATAGGAGAGTTAGGAAGCAATAGGATTCGGAGGATGAACGAGAGATTATACTGAGAAAACAAAGCAGAGGATAAAATAATAAATGGTAAAGTAATCACAGGGAATGTAGTAAAAATAATAAATGCTAAAGTAATCACAGGAAATGTAGGTGAGGCAGTAACTGTAACAGGCAAGATGATTGACAGGAAAAAAACAATGATACAGTTTGCATAAAAAAATCTTCTTAAAAATCATAACACATTTTTTTCCAGACAAGGTATGATAATAATATGTGGCCAATTTGGAAAAGTCCGACTGCTAGATCTAACAATGAAAATTTAGGTTAATATTCTATACAGTAATTGGTTGGGAAAAGGCAGGAGAATATAATTTATGAATCGAGAAAATATATGCATTTCTAACAGATGCAATAGGAGGAAACGCAAATGAAGCAAACTATAACTAAATTAGATAAAATAAGAAAATGTCACAGAAGCAGCTCTCAAAATAATATAGAGAGAAAAATATCCAAGAATAACAATGAAAAATCCTCCTAAGCAATGCAAATAATTACATAAAATTATTAGATAAGTGTTTAGAGGAAAAATACGAAAGCCAAATAAGACTCCGGCTCACAAATTAGTCCCTTATGATGAAAAATGAAAACCCAAAGAGCAGTGAAGTTCTCTAAGGGGAGATTCATTTAAATGTTGGTGAATTCAAGGGTTACTGAATCCTCCATGAAACAGAAGATCCCCTATTAATACCATTGAGGAGTCTGTTTCCTGGCATAGTGTAGTAGGAAGAATAAGAGACCTTCCAATTCACCAACAAGAGAATTTCTCCCCTTATTTAAAGCGAGGAAAATCGTGTGTTGTTTGTTGTCCCGACTATCTCACCTTTTTCTGACGCTATAGGACCTCGATGTTGCGGCGCCTAATACCCATCAATCCATCAATTATCCAGACTGAGTACTTGGTTCTAATGGGGTTTTATAATATTCAAGTTGCAAGAATGTGAATCGGAATGTAAACAAGGCAACAATCCATAATATGAGGAACGAAGTAATATTATCTCCAATGAAATATTAAGGAATCTGTGAAATTATCCGAATCAAGATGGGGAAGGAGAGGAATATAATTATGCCCCTATTAAATGTCACATGATTATTAAAAGAAATGAGTAATCTATTTAAAACTTGATGTGGTTAATACAAGAAAATTAGACAAACCATTAAGATTATAGCAATGGGCACATCTAATTAAGATTTACACTATTGTTCCCGTAATTACATGAAAGAATAAACAATGATAACTGAACATAGTGAGTCACAGTACAGGTTACAAGTATGACATCATTTTACGGAGAGTGTTGAGTGTATTGTATAATGATGTCATACTGTAAAAGATGAAAAGTTCAGAAGGGATGGGATAAGTTCGCGATCGTCGTCGCAGTCTGGGGTCTTCCGATCTATGAATAATTTTGTTCGCTCCCAGCCTGTTTACTGATAATTACTACTACTACTACTACTACTACTAATAATAATAATAATAATAATAATAATAATGATAATAATAATAATCAAAGGAGACAGAATATTACGTTGAGAAGGCGACGTGTGTAATACGGTATGGAGTGTGGTATAAAGAAGGAAAGAATATATATACTCATTATTAGGAATAGAATTTAAGGGATAAACTGTACCTGTACCTATAAGAATGATTGGTGGAAAAAAAAAAAAGGAAAGAATGAATAGATGCAGAAAAGTTAGGATGTGAAAGTCAGAAGAGTAGAAGCAGAGAAAAGATGTTGAGAAGTGTATACACAGAAAACTGCCTATACTGGACATGTAAGGAAGGTGTGTGTGTATGGAAGGGAAGGTAGGATGTGGGTGGAGGTGGTGTTAGTGGTAGTGCTGGTGCAGAAAGGAGAGATATGAGGCGTGAAAAGGTGCGGTGGTGATGGTGTAGGATGCTGGTGGAGAGAGAGAGAGAGAGAGAGAGAGAGAGAGAGAGAGAGAGAGAGAGAGAGAGAGAGAGAGAGAGAGAGAGAGAGAGAGAGAGAGAGAGAGAGAAAGAGAGAGAGAGAAAGGTGTACTGTAGTAGAGGTGTGGTGCATGCATTTACCAGTGTGAAGAGAAAGGAAAGTCACAAAGTTGCATGGAGGAAAGGTGAGGAATCCATGCATATACGAATGGAAAGGTACAGTGAGGATGATGATATTCTTAAAGGAGGATGCATATTGGAAAAGAGTATAGATGTGAGTTTAGGTGTGCAGAGGAAGGAAGGAAGGAAGGGCACATGTGTGTAACAGGTATGAAAGGTGTGGGATTAGATCTGAAGGTGTGGAAAGGTGATTTATTATTATTATTATTTTATTTTTTGTTGTTGGTCCTTCAGAATGGTGGTGTAGAAATGGAAGGTGTAGGTAGAGGTGTGAACGTATAGGTACCATGAAAAGGAAAGGTACAGTATTCCAGTGACGACATACAGGTGTGGTGTGAAGATGTTATGCCTGGAGGTGTGGAAAGAGGCAGTGGTGGTGGTTGTGGTGGTGGTGGTGGTGATGGTGGAAGTATGCTTGAAGGTATACAGTATATGGAAAAATAGTGGTGGTGGTGGTGATGGTGGAGGTATGCTTGAAGTTGTGGAAAGATGCAGTAGTAGTGGTGGTGGTGGTGGTAGTGGTGGTGGTAGTGGTGGTGTTGGTGTAGGTGTAGGAGGCAGTGAGTGTCACCTTGCCGGGTTATTGGCAGTAGATCACGTCTGTGCCCAGGTTATTTCCGAATGAGAGCCACAGGTAATCTTGCCACGAGGGGGTCTGCATGCAAGGCTCTTACTGGGAGGGGGTTTGGGTGAGTCTGCTGGATGGCAGGAAAGATGATTGGAGACCTGCTGATTGGAGATCTATTTTTCGTTTTTCATTCTTTCTTTTGGAGTGAATACCGAATGAGAGCAGCTGAGAGATCTTGCTGGAGGACTACTGGGAGGGAGGTTTGGAGGTCAATTTGAGAAAGTAGAAAATGGGTGATTTGTGCTTAATTCTGTGAAGGGATTAGGAGAAATCTTCAGGAATGAGAAGCCTGACTAAACACTTTCTAGGATGGAAGGACTAACTGAACACTTCTCAGAATAAGACCCAATACATGGAGAGCTATAGGAAGGGGTTGCCGGGAGACCTTCCACGAGAGAGGCTGATTGGAAACCATTTGGGAGTGTATTTTTTGAGATCTTACTGAACTGGGGAGTGACTGAAAACTTGCCATTGCTTGGAAGATACCTAATGGGGGACCAGGCATAGGAGGGGAGGGGGGGGGAGATAGCCGGCTCAAGGGTGCAGGAGGAGGAGGGGGGGGGGATGTTGGGTATAGAGGCGACCGCGTTCAATTTCTCTAAAGCCCGCGGATTAAAAGTGTGCGTTTGCTTTCCAATATATCTGTATGGGTTCAGTGGTGGACGCTGCTGGAGTAAATGAAGTTTTGAAATTATGGTCTACTTTAAGCTAACCCATTTATATTTATGGACGAAGGGCACGTATAAGTTTATGAATAGAGATTATAGAGGAACGATACCATTTCTACTCTACAGTGAGTGTACAGAAGGACTAAGTTATCCTCTCTCTGGGGAAAAGAAGCAAACCAATAGAGAATCCTTTACTCGTGTTTGGTAAAGGCTGCATGAGTGGTGAGAGCTTAAAGATTATCAACATCTATATTATATTGAAAGTTAAGTATAATATTAAAGATTATCAACATCTATATATATTGAAAGTTAAGTATAATATTAAAGATTATCAACATCTATATATATTGAAAGTTAAGTATAAAATTAAAGATTACCAACATCTATATATATTGAAAGTTAAGGATAATTATCAACCATGCAACTAATGTGTAATAGAACGTACGTACACTTTAGACATTTATGCTTATGAGTAATACTGTCAAATGAAAAGAAGAAAATACTGAGCCTAACGTAAAGTCAAATATAAATCAAACAAAACACTAATATGTATTCAAGTTGTGCTTCGAATATCTATAGGAACAATAAATAAATATGTATTCAAGTGTGCTTCAAATATCTATAGGGACAGTAAATAAATATGTATTCAAGTGTGCTTCGAATACCTATAGGGACAGTAAATAAATACACAATAATTAGTAGGTTGGTAAATTGGACTATACGGCATCATCATTAAAAGGAGAGTATACTTTTGGCAGATTGGAGCGCCTTGATTCCTCCAAAGTATGCCAGGAAACAGAACCAGAGGAACAAAAATGATGGTGACCTGTTGCTTAGAATAGTTTGGAGGAATAATTTGCTCCGGATTTCCCTAATGGCTTTCTCAGAGCTACATAAGTGAGAGAAAAATCTATTGGTAACTTAAGGGTGAAGTTCGGTGTTATTAAATCTGGAGCAACTGAATCCTCCAAACAATTCCATGCAACAGACCACCATTATTTTTGTTCATATGGTCTTGTTTTCTGTCATATTTTGGAGGAATCAAGACGCTCTGATTCCTCCTGACTATGCCACGAAAAAAGCTCTTTCTCTATAGATAGCGTTTCGTGGCAATTTTTGAAGGACTCATTTATCTCCAAGATGTTGTGTCGTGGTAAAGTGATGGAGATATGTTGTGTTTACAGTATAATTATATCCCTTAAACCACTGAAACTAGTCATCACGTAAGGACTAACACCCGTAGTTTTAAAAAAATTGAGAGCCCTTACTGGAGCTCTTTGAATTCTCCAAACTACTCCAGGCAACAGATTCCCTATTAGAAACACTGAAGCGTTCTGTGGCCTGGATTATTTGGAGGGTTCATAGAGCTCCAGTAAGGGCCCTCAATTTCTTTAAAACAACAGGCCTAAGTTATCAGTACATATACTATACTTAATTCCTTATACTAGGAGCCTTTATTATTATTATTATTATTCCTATGTATTATTTAAATGAGAGGATTTCTGTTAGTTTTCATGATACCAAGTGTGGGTATAGATTCACAGTGCATCTCGCATTCGTAAGTGTATCCTCAAAATGTGTGTAAAACGGAACTAATCACAAAAATAATTACAATACAAACTAAAACATGGCACTCACTTGACTCTAACCAGCCAAATATGCAAGCTGGATTTCGCAGTGGATATTAAACAGCTGGTGGTCAGATTCATAGCATAAGCCAAGTAGTAGAAAAGTCAAAGGAACTACGAGATGAATGGAAGAGACATAATTGTATAATGAGACAAGGAATGGAAGAGACATAATTGTATGATGATGCAAGGAATGAAAGAGACATAATTGTATGATAGCGTTTATTTACATATAAAGGTCAACATCCATAAAGTTCCTTTTTTTTTTTTTTGAACGTATACATGTATGTGTGCGTATATATCCAGTACAGTGATATACAGTATATACGACATGTATATGTATTTCTACAATATGAAATAAAAAGTATATATTTACATACAAAGGTCAACATCCATAAAGCTACACATTTTTTTTGTTTATGTATACATGCATGTATGTGTGCGTATAATATTATATCTCCAGTAGAGTGATATACAGTATACACGACATGTATATGTATTTGTGCAATATGAAATAAAAAGAATAGTTCCTTCAGCCGAGCCACTGCCCCCCAGCGTTTCCCCTCCACTGTCACAACAAGCGCGTGCCCAATCACTAAAATATCACCGAATGCAGGTGTGTGTGCCATAGATTTTGCCTGTGTCGTCTGTCCTTTCTTCTCCAATCAGTAAAAAACACACGGGATTCAGACATTCTATTCCCTGTGTAATATGTCCTTTCTAATCCACAATCTTCACCAATCACCACTTATGGTTACATATTCCTTGGCATCGGGTCATTGGGTTTGAAGAGTTGGATAAAATAATATATAGTTAGAAGCACAGAGACACACATTATATAGACACATATATTTAACGTCTTTAGTAGTTTATCTGATGATGTTAAACACTAATTAATCAGTCACATTTCACCACTACACCAGGACACAGTAATAATATCAGTGATACTTCGTGAGGACTGTATTCTTGGGTGTATAATATGCCCAGTATGTCAGGCCAAACATCTGTCCTGTGTAAGAGCAAATATTTATCCCATTTTTGAATCGCAGGAAAATATATTTGTTTTGTGTGTACTATCCTTCACAAGAATGAGTCCTTATTAATTCATCCGTGTCTTTGAGTCCACATATAATAACAAACACCTCATCAGTGTTACATTAGTGTTATGGAGGAAGCTCAGTGTTGGAAAATCTGGAGCAATTAATTCCTACAAACTATTCCAGGCAACGGGATACCATTATTTTTGTTCATTTGGTCCTGTTTTCTGGCATACTTTGGAGGAATCAAGGTACTCCAATGTAACAAAAATGAATAACCCCTTGAAGGTCTTAATCTGAGTCAGGGGCCTTCTTAGGGGCTTCAATTTTTACTGGGAATCCTCAGGGGGTCTATGAATAATTACTTTATCAACAACTTTTCTTCTGAGATGCAAGTGTCCATGGAGGGGCGAACAAATTAGAATTGGTTTTGGTTTTGGGGGATTTAACGCCGATAGACTTATTAATGTTGATTATTCCGGTAGGGTAATGTGTATAAAGAGTGTGTTTATGTCCCTGGGAGAACATTGGTGTGGTGTGTCTGTGGGTCTTATGAATTAATTGGTCAAAACAAACACAGCTATAAGAGGACTGGACTGGAAATATGTTAATGTTTGGACTGGGGCACGGAAATAAAACCTGGGTAAATGACTGGAAAAGGAATAACCCTGTCTGGGAATAGAACGTTTTATACACAAGAATAAAACGATGAAGAGTAAGGAAAATAAATGAATCTAGAACACATAGGAGTGAAAGGACGGATGGCCAGAGCGGCCTTCCTATGTGCAAAATCTTCTTAAGAGATTAGAATTACAAGGGAGGTGAAGCAATGATGAAACAGGCAATGTGAGATATAAAAATACAGTAGGCTATGAGTAAGACAAAGAAATATACACACACAAGACTAGAATTCTGATGATCAATGAGGCTAAGCCAGGTAAGAATATCGTCTAAAGATGGGATCTGTTTACACTTGGTTGGTGAGTCCTCGGAACGATTTTATTATAATTTACAGACATTTATTCCATAATTGATCCTGCATGGGTGTTCTTCAAGGATAGAATTGTTAAGGATTCTTACCCTTTGGACTAGGATTGTTACGTTACTTAGTTTTGCTCCTTTAATTAATGTCATAATCATAATGAAAGGTGTGTTAAACGAGTAAATATTTGCTGAACTTTTCTGACACATACCGGTAAGCTTAAACTTAGAACCTACATCGTCACAGCTTCTAGATCTGACATTCGGATTGATAATGTGTTTAAGAAGGCATTTTTTTTTGCCCCTGTATTTTCGTCAACTTTTAATTCATTTCGAGTCAAGAAAGAAAATGGAGGACTGATATAATTTCTGAGCACTTCCAATATGCGAGGAAATAATGACAGGATGTGGAGTTAAAGACGTAAAGAAATACATATAATTTCCCAAACATCTTTCGTAGTAACCAAAAAACATTTATAAAAGGTATGTGGTTAATTTATATATATAGGCTATCAAAGAAATACATATAATTTCCCACAAGTCTTACGTAGTATCCAACAACCATTTATAAAAGGTATAGGGTTAATATATACATAGGCTATCAAAGAAATACATATAATTTCCCACAAGTCTTTCGTAATATCCAACAACCATTTATAAAAGGTATACGGTTAATATATATATACATAGGCTATATATATACAACACTGGGGTTCATTCAGTACTAAAACTATAGGCCTGTATCTATATTTGGAACAGACAAGTCACGTGCTACAGTACCAACTCCGTGTAAGACAAATCTGGCCACTAGGGGAATGTTTTGTATGCCAGTGAGGCGGTGCACAGAACTTCCTCCCCCAGTTACTGACTCTGCAAGGCTCATTTTTAGTTTAAGGAAGAGTGGAGGCGGCCCCACCTTCACACAGAGGGGTGCCTTGACCTCCATTGGGGTTCTGTCTGTGATGTCATAAATTTTAGAGAACAGATTAAAGGTTGTGGAGGAGGAGGAGGAGAATTCGTCCCATTTTATTGACAAGGGGAAGAAGTGTTCATTTGTGGTTGTATATGTGCCATTGTTGGTTAATCAGGATAATGAACCTCAATTATGCACTTAATTTTATATACGTCGTTTTTGTGTATAAGGGAAAAAATGAAGCTCTGGTATTTGATCCAGTTAGGAGTTGATTAAACTTCTCTTATCGTATTAAAATTTGGACATTTACTTCATATGGATTTTATATTTATTTTTATTTTTATTTATTTATCTATTTTTTTTTTTTTTTTTTTTTTTATGAGAGGTATTTGTTACATACTGTATATCTGTATTGGAGGTGCCTTGTCTGATCTGTCACGCTTTAAAGGATACTAGAAGCAGAGACGGATTATTCTTCCTATCCCATGAATATGAGATTTATTGTAGCATGACTGATTTTTCTATGTAGCTTGTCCCTGAGACTATGTTTTTTTTATGTTTTTTTAATTCTTATTGTCGTATGAAATAGAGAACACATACATACATAGCCTACTGAGATTTCAAACTTATAATATAAATAGAGTAAGTGTGATGATAATGGTATTCTATCTATCCTATACCTTGACTAAAATATTTAATTAAAAATGTGTGGGAATAGGGGACAGGCTTTCTACCCATCCCAAACCTGTCCCCTTGTTCCCGCACCCCCCTAGTCCCCCCCCCCCAAGCCTGTCCCCTACTCCCATACCCCCTTAATGTGTCAATAACCTGCAAAGAACTGATTCATTGCCAAAGAACTGATTCATTGCCAAAGATAGACCTTGGAAATATATATAGTAATCACACAGTATAGGCTTTCAAATTAAATGACGACGATATGATTTTAATTAAATTTACGGAAAAATATATTATTCACCGTAATATTGTGATTCTTTCTAATATTGTATCATATCTTTGGTTGTTACGAATTTTCATCGTATACAGAAAATTTACAGAATATTTGTTTTCTTATTATTGCTATTCTGTGTTTGTAAACTTCGTCGTATCATCAAACACATACTATTTTGATTATACATTATTTTCCATCTAACTTTACCCAGTCATCATATATACTGACCACAGGAATTATTTTTTTAATTCTCCGGCTATTTTTTATGGAATTGACGGCCATTTCTTTTGAAAGGAAGACTTCTGTTACTCAAACGGCAAAAGCAACTATAATTTCCACATAAACAAATTCATTAATGTACTGTACATCTCACATATCATTTCTGGATTAGCACCAAATGTTTTTATATCAGAGGAATAATATCTACTTCGTCTACAGGTTAATTAAGGAGAGATTATTTTGTTGGTGAATTGGAAGGTCTGTGATTCCTCCAAACTATTCCACGAAACAGATCCCCTATTTGTAGCATTGATCTGTGTTCTAATATTATAATTTGGAGGAATCAGTAGCCTTATGATTCACCAACAACAGAATCTCCCCTCATAGGAATTACAGACTGACTCAGGTCACTTGTGTATGTGTTGTGTTATGCATTTTTTTACTTATCTTGATCCTTGGATAAAAAGTGACGATCGTGCAGAAAAGCAAATCTGGAGTAACTGATTCTTCCAAACTCTTTCAAGCAACAAGCCGCACATTGATTTTAGCTATATCTGATCCTGTTGTTTTCTGGCATAGTTTGGATGAATCATGGTGCGCAAATTATGCACCAATGATATATTACCCCCTGCGACTTTCTGCGACTAATTTCGATGCCACTTGGATTAAAGCATAGGAAAAAAGTCATTACAATTGCGATTACAAATATCTTGGCAAAGTCCCGTCATCGCAGGTAGTCGGAGAGCCTGGATCCCAGATTAATACCTTCACCTTTTCCATGTAGCTCTATTTTCGGCTTCTTAAATATTAGCTCTGGTGTAACAAAATTCAGCCAATAAATCATCCAAAAAAGTTTATAAAAAAATCAACAATCTGTCTATAGAGAGGTTAAGGGGAGAGTACACTGTTGTTGGTATTTTTGTAGCAACTGATTCCTCCAAACTATTCTAAGCAACAGTACAACATTATTTTTGTCACCCTGGTCCTGTTTCCTGGCGAGTTATGGAGGAATCAAGGCGCTCCAATGTACCAAAAGTATACCATCCCCTTTAAGAAGACATTGATTATTAACCCCAACCAATTTTAACCCCATAACTTCAGGTCTCACCATCTAGTTATTTCCCTTGATTTCCAACACTCGTCGAGAAGCCAAGAAAATGTCACAAAAAGGTCTACTGAGAAATTTCAATAAATAAGTGGAGATTACAGCAGGACTTTTAATTTTTGTATGATGGTTGATTAGCCAGATGCTCCACGGGATTAGTTCGTGGCAAAAAACAACAACAATAAAAGCTTACCAGTGGCGTCAAAGGGTTCTCAGTACAATTTACCAAACATGTACCTCCCAACTTAGCTTGAACCTTTCTACAGTGATGCTTATCAAATATTTATTATTATTGAGCGCGTCTGTTTTCTGTTATAGTTAAGGACCCTGTGATCGTGTATGAGACTTGGTGGCTTCTGATTCCTCCTGATTATGCCACGAAACAAGCTCCTATCATATTGGTGGTGTTTCGTGGCAATGTTTGAAGGACTCGTTTACCTCCAATTTTCTTACTACATCACAGGGTCCCTTAAGAGGAATTAGTATCCCTCCAATTTACCAACAAGAGAATTTCCCCTATACATTAATATTCTTAAAATAATGATACATATCTTCTTTGGTATAGGATTACGGTATGCAACTTTTTCTTTTTACGTGAAGGTTCAGCAATTGTCCATCAAACTCCTTTATTATCGGTAAGAAACTCATCGTGAAAAAATAATAAGCCTTAGTGAAGTTTTGGTGTTAATTTTTCTCCTCTGACGCATCTCTTTTTAGCTCCTAGTCTCATCGGCTTCATCGCTTCTCTCTCTCTCTCTCTCTGTGTGTGTGTGTGTCTCCTCTCTTTCTTCTCTGTTTCCCCTTCCTTGTCCGCATTTCTTTTCTTCCCACCTCTCACTTCACCACCGCCTCCTTTTTAAACCACCCCTCCTTCTCCTCCTACTCCATCATTTCTCTCTCCTCCTTCTACTCCATTTCTCCTACACTTTACCTCATTTCCCACTACTTCTTAAAATATTTCCTTACAAGCCGTCTACTCTAATTCCATTTCTGCTTATCCTTATATCGCTTTTACTATATTTCTCTAATTTTTCCAATACACAATAACATGAATAATACTACATTATCAATTCTATCTTTCCTTCAGCATCGTTTTTATTCTTCTTAATCCTCTTCTTTTTCATTTATTACTTCATTCTTCTTATGTTTTATAGCCATTTTTTCCTGTACTTAAATTTTTTCACTTTTCACATTTCTCCTCCAAATATTCAGTGGCATTTACTTTTCCTTCCTAACTTACCATCATTCCTCTTTTCCTTACTAGCTTGTCAACTGTTTCTCTATCTCTCTTCTCTCACACTGTCTCTAAACATATCATTTATTATTATTATTATTATTATTATTATTATTATTATATTTTTCTTCATTTTTTTTCATTCTTTCCGTTTCTTTGCGTCATCGTCTTCTTCATCTCTTCCTCTTCTTTCATATCTTCTCAATTTCTCTTCTTCCCTCATTTGCCTTGTTCGTTTCCTTCCTTCCTTCCTTTCTTCTCTTCTTGTTTTCCATTCTTTCCTTAATTCCTTTCTTCCTTCCTTTCTTCTTATCCATTCTTTCCTTAATTCCTTCTTGCCTTACCTCCCCTTATATTTTACATCCCTTCCTTGCCTTACCTTCCCTTATATTTTACATCCCTTCCTTTCCTTTATTTCCCTGCCTTCGCTCCCCTTATATTTCACATCCCTTCCTTTCCTTTCCTTTCCTTATATTGTACATCCTTTCCTCTCCCTCCTCTCCCTCCCCTTATATTTCACATCCATTCCTTTCCTCCCGTTATATTTCACATCCTTTCCTTTCCTTACCCTCCCTTATATTATACATCCCTTCCTTTCCTTTCCTTTCCTCCCCCTCCCTTATATTATACATCCATTCCTTTCCTTTCCTTTCCTCCCCCTCCCTTATATTATACATCCATTCCTTTCCTTTCCTTTCCTCCCCCTCCCTTATATTATACATCCATTCCTTTCCTTTCCTTTCCTCCCCCTCCCTTCCCACCCACACCGAGCGAGCACATGTCTAGGGTGGGTGGACATAATAGCCAGCTTCTGCATAATTCACTCGGTCTGGTCAAGGCACGACAGAACTGACTAATGTGGGGCATTTTGGGAGCCTCGTGTCGCCCGTCAGAATGTCTTGTTTTCGGTGTGTGTGTGTGTGTGTGTGTGTGTGTGGGTGGAAGGGTGGGTTGCTGCTCGACATGTTGTGGGTGGGTTGTGTGTATGTGGGGGCTGGGGGGAGGGTGGTGTCGCTTTGTGTGTGTGTGTGTGTCTGTGTGTGTTTGTGTGTGTATGTTTGTGAGTGTGGATGTGAGTGTGTGAGTGTGTTTGTGTTTGTGAGTGTGTTTGGGAGTGTGGATGTTTGTGAGTGTGTTTGTGTTTGTGTGTGTGTGTGTGTGTGTGTGTGTGTGTGTGTGTGTGTGTGTGTGTGTGTATGTGTGTGTGTGTGTGTGTGTGTGTGCTTGAGAATATTCGTGTGTTGCAATGTTCTGTACTTTCGATTTACGCAGTTCCTGTTGTTATAATAAAGAAATAATTCACCACAAAGAGAAAACTCTATATTACAAAAATGCCATTAATATTAGTTTGAATAATAAGTGTGAATAATGTTTTAGATGATTATTATGAAACTTATTTACCCAAGTATTGTTTTTTTAGGACCACCCTTCACCAGATTGAATAAAATTTAATGATAATGTTTCTGTAGAGCTGTATGCCACAACACTTCTACTTCTTAAATGATATATAAAGGGGTCTGAATAGGAGATTTGACAGTGTTAGTGAAATATAAAATACTTGCCCCCTATTTGTCACATAAAAACTTCATGCTGAAAGCCATTCTTCATCCCAAATCAAATATATAATAAGATTTGTCATTCGCCAGATGTTTTCACCAAATTTCTAGACTTTTATGTTGCATCATGTATAGACACAATATTTTTCCTTGAATATAATTTACACGATTTTGCTATATATAAAAAAATAAAAAAAACTGGAAAGCAGGAGATGAGAAAATACTTACGTCTCCCACTGTGTATTCATCTCTGTTTAAGGGGGAAATTCTGTGTTGGTAAATCTGGAGCAACTGAATCCTCCAAACTTTTCCAAGCAACAGAACACTATTATTTTTACTCTTCTGATCCTGTTTCCTAGCATACTTTGGAGGAATCAAAGCACTCCAGTGAAAATAAAATGTATACTATCCTCTTAATAAACATGAATTAGGTATATATTAAACTTAATAGACCTTAATGAAAACTATATACTTATAAGGTAGGTGAAGATAATAAATAACCTGATAGAATTATTTAAAACAGATAATAAGATAATAAAACAAATAAGACGGGTGGAAATGATAGCTTGAAGACATAGAAGAGAAAGATAGCTGAATAATACAGATAGCAGCACGAAAAAGATAGCTGAATGACATAGATAACAGATATAGATAGCAGAGGTAGCTGGCTATAAAAGCTAACCAAACTAAAAGACAAACTATTATAACTGGATGGAAATACTAGCCAAAAGACAAAAAGATAAAAAGAATGATAAATATAGAAGATAAAGAGATAAGAATATGATAAAGAGAAAGCCATAAGAGAATGATAAAGATAGAGAGGTAAGGAATGATAAAGATTGAAGATAGAGAGGTAAGGAATGATAAAGATTGAAGATACAGAGGTAAGGAATGATAAAGATTAAGAGATAAGACAATGATAAAGATAATGAGATAAAATAATGATAAAGATAAAGCGAAAAGAGATAAGAGAATGATAAAGATAAAGAGGTAAGGAATGATAAAGATTGAAGATGAAAGAATGATAAAGATAAAGAGATAAGATAAAGATAGAAGATAGGTGTTGTCCGCCGCTTCAGGTGTCCGTCGCTATAGGCTCACCTCCGCTACGCTATCTCTCTCTCTCTCTCTCTCTCTCTCTCTCTCTCTCTCTCTCTCTCTCTCTCTCATAAACACACATACATATAGAAATATTCCATAGCATTAATATCAAGAAAGAATTAGTATTTTTCTCTCTTTTATTTCTCTCTCCTACAGGATCCTATTACGCGTTTAAGGGCGTAATTCACTTTTGTTACATTGGAGTGCCTTGAATCCTCCAAAGTATGCCAGGAAACAGGACCAGGTATAAAAAAAACTCCATCATGGACTATTGACATATCTTGCTTACTTATGTGTGAATTTCTTATCTTCAGTTATGGTCTCAGTTTTCTAGTATGCTTTATTTCACGCAACAATCAAACTGGTTCTGTCTTGGTCAATAAATACTGCATCGGGTGAATGTAAGTGAACCATGAGAGTGAATCTTTTGAAGCAATATTACAGAGACTAACAGATTTAGTTTCATGCCATTTTTTGAGGCTGTATCATTCGAAGGTCATGATGCCTTAGGACTTTTGACCGTGACTGTTTGCTGTTGTGACCCTATACCGATATTCCTGCCTACACGACCCTAAAACAGATGTACCCTTAATTATGGACCCTGTGATCGTGTGCATGTGAGGCCCCTGTGATCATGTATGAAAATTGGAGGCTTCTGATTCCTCCTGACCATGCCACTAAACAAGCTCCTTCCATATAGGTGGTGTTTCGTGGTAATATTTGAAGGACTCCGCTACCTACAATTTTCTGACTACAACACAGGGTCCCTAAATGTAGGTGGTATTGTGTGGCAAAATTAAATGGACTCACTAACCTCCAATTTTCTTAAGGGGAGATTCTCTTGTTGGTAAATTGGGAGGCTCTTGATACCTCCTTACTATACCAGAAAACAGAAGCATCAATGTTACTAATAGGGGATCTGTTGTTTCGTGGCATAGTTTGGAGCAATCACATACCTTCATTTCATCAACAAATAAATATCCACTTAATTAAATCATCACGTGGTTCCTTATTTCTTTACTGGTCGTCGGAAATATCAGTAATCTTGAGTAGGCGATAATTATTGGCTTTTTGAGGGGATAGTGTAATGTTTGTCAATCTGGAGCATTTGATTCCTCCAAACTATTCCAAGCAACAGGTCACCATTATTTTTGTTCATCTGATTCTGTTTCCTGGCATATCGTGCAGGAATCTAAGCACTAGATCTAATATATTGTACAGCCACAATCAAATAATTATCGACACCTTCCTTGCATCGTACAAATAAATCAGTATCATATCAAAATATAATCATACAACACCTTACATCAACTCAACCCCACAATTATTATTATGTGGTGTTGTAAAATAAAAAACGCTTTTGTTTTTTATTACCAAGATATTTACCACGACGGAAACAAAGTGTCGGTGGCTATTTGATTGTGGCTGTACCTAAAGTGTATTATCCCCGTAAGGATAAATAATTTTGTGGTCATAAGAAAAGGAAAAAGAAAATAGGTAATTTCGAAATTCTGTAATGCATTTACGCTCATATAGTACTATATACCCTATGTTAATTTGTAGTTTATATAATCGTGTGTTTATATAATTAGCTTTGAAATATATCTACATTATATTAAATCTATATTCATAAAAATATTAAACCGTTTGGGTGTTATTCTTATACCACAGCACTAGGATAATATATATATATATATATATATATATATATATATATATATATATATATATATATATATATATATATATATATATATATATATATATATATATATATATATATATATATTTTAATATGTTGCATCCTATTGTGAGTGAGGGTGACATCAAGGTGTGGGCAGCAAAGTAGGTATCACGTTTGCTTACCTTCATTAACTGGTCAAAATTTGGTTTCTTCCGTCCTACAACTCCCTTCATCGGGGTTAGACACTCACGAATCAGGACGGAGCAATGATTATGATCCCTGAAACCGAGAATGAATCAAGGACAACGAAGAAAATATTTTATACGCTATTATTTTTTCGACTCTTTGACCAAGCGAATTCTACACGGCTGCAACGATAATAATGTTACTATTATTATGTCGTGTGCTTTTTCTTCTCATAATAGCTATACCATGCCTGTGTTACTCATTGGAATGTATGCGAGAGAAGCTATGAGTTAGGGAGTAGTGACTATGACCTTTACGATGGCTCTATAAACGAACGATACTATGGAAGAGATACGATGGACCATAGGAATTTTCACACATTCATGCTATATGGAAAGAGAGGTAATTATTCTGGAAGTGCCTATAATAAATGGTCTACCAAGTGACTCAGAGATTGCAAAACAACAAACCTAATATTAATGTTGTGCTGCAGTTACGTATATATAGTCTTACAATTACTATGTGTCGTAAACCTTTGAAAACAACAAAACTGATATTATTGTTGTATTGCAGTTACGTAGTCTTACAATTACTATGTGTTTTAAACCCTAGAAAACAACGAACCTAATATTAATGATTTAAGCCCTAGAAAATAGCCTCATGTGTACCAATTCTTACATACGACGACTCCAAAGATATACACACACTACACAGCCAGCCATCGTACCGGTAACCACACCATCGTTAACACTATGTATATCCTTTCTTGTCTACGATCTTTAGTGGTGTTCAGGTCAGTCATCGTTATTGCCTCGCTCACAATTTATTACTCTTCTTGCATACAGAATTCTATGTCATCGGTTAAGGACCCTGTGATCGTGTGTGAATATTGGCGGCTTCTGATTCCTCCTAACTATACCTCGAAACAAACTCCTTCCAAATAGGTGTATGTGTGTGTTTCGTGGCAGTGTTTGAAGGACTCATTTATCTCCAATTTTCTGACTACATCACAGGGTCCTTAATCTATATACGCCAGTTAAACGGTATGGCTGTTGATTAATTATAATTTTTATATGTTTATAAGTTTATATAATTCTATAAGTTTAATATTTTTTGCTTTATGAATTACTATTGGTAATGATGGATTAAATCGTCAAGTTCCGACAAGAAATTATTATTGTATGGAACCGTTTCCAATTTTCTAGAGATTATATTTGATAAGTATACTTTTTATACTAACTGGAGGATATATTCATTAGAGAAAGTTATGACGAAAAGCAAAAAATGTTCTGTTTAATTACGATGAGATAGTTATTTGTGAAGAGAAGCCTGTTTCGTCGGTGAACCGGATGCGAATAAATCTTCCTAACCTTACCACTTTAAAGAACACATCCTCAGGGAATATATTTTTGGGGCAGAGTTTGGAGAAATCATTAGCTACCAATTTACCAACAATATCCGAGTCTCCTTAACCTGAGGATATATGTGACTTATATGTGTCATAGTAAGTGTGAAGGAGGGAAGTTTGTGACATATATACATCTGTACAAAATCGGAAGGTAAAGCATTAAAAATTGGAATAAGATGCATGTGATAATAAATGTGAAGGAGGGAAGATTTTGTCATATATACAATTGTACAAAATCGGAAGGTAAAGCATTAAAAATTGGGATAAGATGCATGTGCAAGATAACTTCATGGTATCTGATGCATAATGATACTTAGGACTTTTGTGGATTTTGATTAGCGTGGCAAAGAAGAGCGTTTTTTTTTTTTTCTCATGAAGATTAATGTATTGAGGTGCAATTATTTTTTCTGTCGAGTAATATTAAGGCGAACGTTGTCTTCCATTCTTTGAAGACTATATTGTTACAAAGTTCCTCCATCATGTTAACTTGTACTTTTTTTGATAATTCACAGAAGATAAAAATTCACCATCATAAACAAAGTTACTAATTTATTGCCCTCTCAGTTTCCCAGGATTCATTTTTCATCTTCACACACTCTGGCGAATATTGGAATGCCCAAACAAGATGAAATACACTTAATTTAGTTTCGTAAATTTGACGCACCAGAAAAGTGTGAAACATCTAAGTCCCTGAGGACATTATTATGATGAACGTACAAGTGAATTGACTATGAGTGACAGAGATTATATTTCCCA
Source organism: Petrolisthes manimaculis (assembly GCA_034508575.1). Taxonomy (NCBI): domain Eukaryota; kingdom Metazoa; phylum Arthropoda; class Malacostraca; order Decapoda; family Porcellanidae; genus Petrolisthes; species Petrolisthes manimaculis. The sequence continues at coordinate 195,023 of JAWZYT010004122.1, forward strand.
CTTTACTATAGAGACAAAATACTGCCTCGATTGAAAGCTGTTGTACTAAAACCCAAGTTAGAAATGATAAAGGTATTGTTTTCAAAGATCCTAAGCCGTCTATTTCTGTTCACAAACCCAGACGCGGCGAGATATTATTGTCGTCTTTGTACGTACAGGCCATAGTGAAAAATAGCATACATTTTAGGATATAAATACAAGCTAGCGGATATCCACATCTTTCAATATTCATTCAAGTGTTTTAAGGCATTGGTGAATAATAAAATATATCCTTTTTAAATTTTCATTCTGTAGTGTTACAGTAGATTTCTTGATAGGGTCACACAATTTCTTATCAAATTTCTGCCTTGGACTGTACATAATCCTGAGTACTGGCAGACAGCAAGAAGGCCAAGGTCAGTCAGTCTGTGTGTGTGTGTGTGTGTGTGTGTGTGTGTGTGTGTGTGTGTGTGTGTGTGTGTGTGTGTGTGTGTGTGTGTGTGTGATCCCTGGTTATTCCCTACAATGGCTTTCCTCCTCCCCCTCAGAGAGCAGTGGAGAAAATGAGACCAAACCGAGATGCATTTCATTCACCGCTAGAAATATTGGTGAGGGAAGAGAAGGGGAGAGAGACGATGAGGAGGAGGAGGAGGAGGAGGAGAAGGAGGAGGAGGAGAAGGAGGAGGAGGAGGAGGAGGAGGAGGAGGAGTGAGCTAGCCAGATTCTTGTTGTGTGGTGAGGGAAGAGAAGGAGAGAGACGACGAGGAGTAGGAAGAGAAGGAGAGAGACGACGAGGAGTAGGAGGAGGAGTGAGCTAGCTAGACTCTTGTTGTGGCCAGACAGTATATGACTCAATGGGCCCTTGTTTATGTGGCCAAGGATGGGATGGTTGTGAGGGTCGTAGAAGCTCCCCTCTTTACCCTACATTCTTATCTTTAATATTTTGTGTTGGGTGAGTGTGAGTGTTGAAGGGGAACATGACTTTGATGGCGAATGGGTTGGTGGCTACTAATTCCTCTTTACAATTCCTGACAACAGTGCGTATTTATATAAATTATACAGGAGATCGTGTCTGTTTCGTGGTATATATTCTTTGTGGAAAATAGCTGTATTTAATTCGTCCAAAGCAGAATACCCACTAATCACTTATCATAGTATAGACTGAAGAATTTTATATATATATATTATTTTTTCTTTCTATCAAATTCTATCCAATTGAGGTTTTCTGTTTCCTGCCATAGTTAGGAAAAATAAGAGCCTCTCCAATTTAATTAAAGCAGATAACGCCAAGAGTCTTTCCCCTTACAGGCTAACACCATCTCTGTTCTCCCCTTGTAGATAATAATAATGTTCCAAGCGGATGATAACTGGGTTACTTAATTGTTCTGTACATAAGGCCGTAAAGTCTAAATTATATATATATGCAATAGGAGATATGGATTTAGGCTGGAAATAACCACTTTATAATGTAGGCTACTGGGTTCAAGGCATGACGAATATACCAGAAAAAATATATTCTAAGCACTTCGCTCAAAATAAAATAGCATCAAAATAAAATAGCATCAAAATAAAATAGCAACAAAAATTCATTCATCAACGTCCGCTAATAATGTGTTACGAAGTGAATGTTGGTAACGGATCGACGGACAATGAACCGACAAACACACACACACGAGTGGGAAAAGAACTCATGAGATCCATTACCGTATATATATATACATCTGTAGCGAAGGTAAAGGTAATTAGGTGAATCATTTACAACACTTGTTATTACCGTCTTGTTAAATCCCGGCCAATATTTATTACTTCTGAGTCCAATCTCATTCGCGGTACTTACAACAAGAGATTAAGATAAAGAAGTGATTAAATATAAAGAATAACTAAGATATGACGAGGAGATACCATCAAAGGGAACACGCTAACCAAACCAAATCATATAACGTAATTATACAACGAAATTATACAACGAAATTATACAACGAAATTATACAACGAAATTATGCAACGAAATTATGCAACGAAATCACACAACGAAATTATACAACAAAATTATACAACGAAATTATACAACGAAATTATACAACGAAATTATGTAACGAAATTATACAACGAAATTATGCAACGAAATTATGCAACGAAATTATACAACGAAATTATGCAACGAAATTATACAACGAAATTATACAACGAAATTATACAACGACAATGAACAACCGAGGCTCTGGAAATATTACAGAACTTGGATATTTATTGTCACATTTATTGTCACATTTATTGTCACATTTATTGTCACATTTATTGTCACATTTATTGTCACATTTATTGTCACATTTATTATCACATTTATTGTCACATTTATTGTCACATTTATTGTCATATTTATTATCACATTTATTGTCACATTTATTGTCACATTTATTGTCACATTTATTGTTCTTTTCCCGATGTAATGCTAGTTACGACTTTCTAATTGGCTGCAGTGAAAATTTAGTAATATTATTGTATGACTATTTAGTGATATTACCTTCTCCCCGAAATAGGTCCTGGAATTCACTGTAATTTGCCAGGTATTGCCAGGTATTGGAATAATGTAACTAATTTTAATATGTTGTTGCTAATTTTTCTTCTTCTTATGCGTATGGAAATGTTATGCAGGAGAGACAAGCATGTATTATTGCACCAATGAAAAAAATACACCAAAAGTAAGCCATAAGCTGATTATAATTATATTCCTATAAATATATGTCAAAAGTAAGCCATAAGCTGATTATAATTATGTTCCTATAAATATATGTCAAAATAACAGCAGTCAACGTTATTTGACTTTGCTGTTATCACGAATTACATTAGCAATAAATGCTCTTTTAATTACGATGAAGGGATGGCAAATAACAAGGTGCATTATCGTTACAATCTCTAGCCTCGTGAATTATGCTAACGTTGTTTTGACGATATGAAAATCTAACCTGCGCTCTCGATGTAAAAAAAAAAAAACTAATAATATTTTGTGACTATCCGAAACTATTAAAAAAAAATACAAGATATTTTAATTGTATCCTGTGTACTTACATGCATTAAATTTACTGTGTAATAATTATGCCTGCATACCTGATCATACATTTTAGGTAGCCATCACCATTAAAGTCAGAGAAATTAACTTTATAACAAAAGTGATTTCTTACCCAAAAGTGAAATATCTAATGTCTGTTTTTTTTTTTTTTTAATTATCTGAGGACCACTGGACGACTGAAATTAATATAACACACGTCACTATCCCCGTTCTCCTCTTTACCAGCCCTAAACAGGAGCTTATAAACATGTAATTATAGTTATTGAGATCCCAAAATAATAATAGAGATCTGAAATGTTAACAGTGTGGAAATACTCTGGTAAAATGTATATTAAGGAATTCATTTCTGCTGTCTTTTGGTAATATAAATAGGAACTTTAGTGATATAAATAGGAAGTGGCTGAGATTGTATAATATGTTAGTGTGTGTTTAGAACTTTAGATAGAACTACAGCCCAGAAAGTCACGCAGAATAAAATATAGAATTAGTAATAATTATGTAAAACTTGGAAATGCTTGAAGGTGTATACTGAACTTTAATATGCAACACACACACACACACACATTAAAACCACACACACACACACACATAATTATATTAAAGCCATAATCGTGGACTCTCTCTCTCTCTCTCTCTCTCTCTCTCTCTCTCTCTCTCTCTCTCTCTCTCTCTCACACACACACACATATTAAAGCCATAAACGTGGACTCTCTCTCACACACACACAAGGCGGAAGTGAAGGCCCGATGAGGATGCGTATAAAAGTCTTGCTTCTCCCCTCCTTGCTTGATGGGGGAAGTCTCTGGCCGTAGTAGTAGTAGTAGTTGTTGTTGTTGTTGTAGTACCATGATACAGACAGAGGAATGGCTCAAGACTCTCTTTATTATTCTTACTATAACAATGGGGAAATTTATTTATTCTTTTTATTTATTTATTCATTTATTTATTGTTTGTTATTATATTTATTTAGTTATTTATTGTTTGTTATTATATTTATTTAGTTATTTATTGTTGTATTTTATTTATTTATTATTGTATTATATTTATTTATTTATTATATTTATTTATTTATAAATTTAGTATTTTTATTTATTTATTTGTTTATTATTTTAATGGCATTTATTTAATTTTATTTATCAATTTTGTTGTCTATTTATTTATTTGTAATTTGAGACTCGCTTTATTATCATTTATTATTTGAGACTCGCATTATTTTCACCGAAATATTTCAATAGCAATGTGGAAAATTGTTACTGTTTTTTTTACCATAACTATTCAATAACAATAGGAGAAGTTATTACTCTTTATTCCTACCATAATATATCAATGACTGTTGAGAAAATATTGGTTCCTTTTAACTTGTCTCTATTTACTGGTTTGGGTATAGAATAAATTTATATGTAAAATTGGCATACATTTTTATTTCACTCTGTAAGTAAATTATATAATATTGAGGGTATAAAATAATTTTCATATGATATAATTATTTATGTCCAGTACTTCTTTATGCTGAGTGAAAATAATAATAGTTAGAGCACCTTGATTCCTCCAAAGTATGTCAGGAAACGGGACCAGAAAAACAAAGATGATGAGTTGACTTGTTGCTTGAAATAAATAGCTTGGAAGAATATACAGTTGCTCCAGATTTACCAACAATTTACCAACAATATTCTATACCCCGTTAAGGAGAGAATTATTTTTGTTGGTGAATTGGAAGGTCTTTGATTCCTCCAAACTATGACACGAAACTACAGATCCCCTATTAGTACCATTAAGGGCATCTGTTTTGTGGCATGATTAGAAGGACTCGGCAACCTTCTAAATTGTCAACAAGAGATTTACCCTCAACTCGAAATGTGCAAATGTAACTTTAAATCTACGAAAGACAATTATTATCTTCATTATTATTATTATTGTTGTTGTTATCAGTTTCCTTCGTTCTCTGGATAGCAATCATATAACAAAAAGGTTGACATTGACAGAGTGAATGTTTAGGGGGAAAATATACAGTACTATACTTATTAGATTGCATGAGTTACGTGGATCTGTCATAGGTGGAAAAGGAGAGGAGGAGAGTTTGTAAGCTTTGAAGGAAGACCACTGTGAAAAGGAGGGAGAGAAGGAGTGAGAGATGGAGAGGTGGAAAGAATGGAGACGGTATACAACTGCTGGAGTAGGTGGAGGGAGGGAGGGAGAGAAGGAGAGAATGATGGAGAGACTGGAGAAGGTATATACCACTGCAAGGATAGATGGAGGAAGGGAGAAATAGAAGGAGTGAAGGATGGAGAAATGAAGAGACTGGATACGGTACCACTGCTTGAGTAGAGGGAGGAAGGGAGAGAAGGAGGGAGGGTAGGAGAGAAGGAGGGAGAGAAAGAGGGAGAGAAGGAGGGAGGGAAGGAGAAAAGGGTGGAGGGTAGGAGAAAAGGGTGGAGGGTAGGAGAGCCTGGAGAAGACGGTGCTAGGTAGGGTGGGATAAGGTGGGGTGGGGTAAGGTAGGGTGGGGTATGGTGGGGTAGAACAGGTTAATATCCTAGGTGAGGTGCAGCTGTGGTGTGCTTAAGCGGGTTAACTCTTGGTCAGGAATTGATGAGCTACTGATTCTTTCAAACTGTAGGATGCAAACCAGACCCCTGCTGGTATGTTAAGGTACTGTAATGTGTGTGTGTGTGTGTGTGTGTGTGTGTGTGTGTGAGAGAGAGAGAGAGAGAGAGAGAGAGAGAGAGAGAGAGAGAGAGAGAGAGAGAGAGAGAGAGAGAGAGAGAGAGAGAGAGGGAGATTGATTTAGGTTCCATGAGATTAAAAGGACATGCAGAGTTACTTGTGCAATGTGAAGACTCTATCTACTCTTTTCGGTGGATCATTCCCAGGATTATCGCCGTGAACAAAATTTTTATCTGCGTATAATAATTTACAACCATTCCTAATAAGGCGGAATTTATCACATCTTAAATTTGATCACGATAACAATAGAAGTTGGAGTATCCGATCTGTCCACAGGTGTAAGAGCAGCAACCAGGGAAAATAAAACATTATTCACCTCATTTTGTAAAGCTAAGTAAACATTTCTGGAGGTAGTATATTTTTAATAGCAAGTGTCGTAATGAGGGTGAAGCCGCGAGATTGACAGTGAAAGAAATTAATATATATTTTTTTTCGGCTAGTTTTCGCTACGACGCTAGACACGAACTTAAAAAAAAAATTATATATATCAATATACATATGAATTAATAAAGCGAAATGAGGAAGTGTAGTAGTGTGGTTGTGTTTCCATACATGCTGTACACATACACCTCAACACAAACATTTTACCACAGCATGGCCGATCCTTCTCCTGTTCTTCCTGCTTCATATTCTTTGCCCTCCTTTTCCTTCTATTCTAATTCTTCTATACACCAGCATCACACCACATGCAACAAAACCATCAGAAATTCTCTTTTTTTTATAATTCACCCTTCTTTTCTGCCTCTCATTCCTCCTCCTCCTTCTCCTCCTTCTATCTCTCTCGTTGTTTCAATCCTATATTCTCCTACACCACCATCACCACTAACACCAACACCACTCCACCTACCTTCACTCTCTATCCTACCTTTTCCTACACCACTATTACCACCACTCCACTTTCCTTCACCCTCTATCCTACCTTCACCCTCAATCCTACCATTTCCTACACCACCATCACCACCACCACGACACCAGTCCTTGGCCTTGCAGTCCCTTGTCAGAGGTTGTTGCCGAGGGTGGTGTCCATAGCAGCTGTGTCCTGGCCAGTCCCATGCACTGTATCCTTTTATGTTTTTACCTTCCTCATGGTAAGTTCTGTATGCAATGTCGATGCTCCTAGATTTTACTTGTCCTATACTGCTAAATTTTACTAACTTGTCCTGTCCTATACTGCTATATTTTACTTATCCTGTCCTGTCCTATACTACTATATTTTACTAACTTGTCCTGTCCTATACTGCTATATTTTACTAACTTGTCCTGTCCTATACTGCTATATTTTACTTGTCCTGTTCTCTATACTGTTATATTTTACTTGTCCTATCCTATACTACTATATTTTACTTGTCCTATCCTATACTACTATATTTTACTTATCTTGTCCTATACTACTATATTTTACTTGTCCTGTCCTATACTGCTATATTTTACTTGTCCTGTTTTCTATACTGCTTCCGTATATTTTTGTCTTGTATTGTCATATACTGGGTTATCCTGCAGTACCGTATATGATCCTATATGGGGCCCTGATTGTATACATATGAGATATAATTTTTTATACCCTGTGTGTTTTATAGCATCACAACGCGTTCTTTGAGCTCCTTCATGCTCTTTAAAATGAATCAGTCTGTTTTTATTGTGGAATATATATAACATTATTTCTTGTAAAATTAAAAATAAGTTTAATTATACAACATTAATGGTTCGTTAATTTTCTGTACAATAATCTGCTGAAGAAACAATATATCTATAGACGCACTTTCATTATACACTATACATTATTATACATTACTACTATACACTATTACACACCCAGCCTGTCACCGCTAAGATATAATTATAGATTCACGCTTCTGGCATCACAGGTTCATCATCCTTGGCTGTGGTAATAGTTTTTATCGCCCACTATTTACAAATCAAAACTTTATGGATAACAATAGTGGTGACAAAAAAAAAAAAAAAAAAAAAAAAAAAAAAAAAAAAAAAAATGGTAGCCAACGCACCTTTGCAATTTCCTCTACATAAAGCTTTGATACAACATTATAATAACAGCAGTATCGAAATTGGCAGGATGAAATATATATGACACCTTGTATTCTTGACTGGAATATATTTGTGGCAAAATAATACTTATCGAGACGTAAGTACAGTACAAGCTATTCAGAATTATGTACAAGTAATACAAAGACTACAGTAGATACAGCTTTCATATTAATTTACATGTATAATGGAATGGTGAACTACAGGAGGCTTTTTTCTTTATAATGAAAAGTCTAACGAATCTCTTTTTTAATCCATATTAACAACATTATTCAGTCTGCAAATAAAGTGACATGAGTCGAATTGGCTAAATATATCCTGATAAAAATAACTTTTGTACGTAAGGTTTGACAGAAAAACCAGTCATATGTATAGATGAAATTTTAGCTTATGCTTGGCAAGGAATATAATATGACTTTTTTCTGCCTGCAAAGGTTTATTTTTGAGTTCTGCTTGTGGAAGGAAATAGGTAAGAGAGAGAGAGAGAGAGAGAGAGAGAGAGAGAGAGAGAGAGAGAGAGAGAGAGAGAGAGAGAGAGAGATGCACTGTTTCCATTCACTCAACATAAAATTTTACATCTTTTGTTTTTGTGAGTGAATGCCGCTACTATTTAGGAGACATTTTCGGTAGAATAAGGTAAGCAGGCATTTTCTAAAGATATACAATATATATCTGGATTACCCTGCATTTTTTTTCAATTTTATCACTGGGCAAATAGATCATCATGGCCGTACACTCACATAATTATATCACATTAGAGAGAAAACAATACATTCAGAATCATATACAAAGGTTCTCTCTTGTCACATTTCCAGCGAGTGGTTTGGGTACCACCACAAAACAAGAGACAGGCCACATTCTTTGCCTATTTCTCCCCTTATTTATATGCAGCACAACACACTGAAACGCCCACACTCCTGGCCTACCATTACATTTTTTCGTATGCGTTCTTTTGTTATTTTTGAGGGTGGGAGGTAAAAGGCCCAAACACTTGGCCTGCCTATTACTTTTTTCCACATTCTTTTTTCTCTTATTTTATTTATATTATTTTATTTCTGTCATTTTCCTTCCTACGGTCCTAAATAGCCCTTAATTTCCACATACCTTTTTTTTTTGTATCTCTGTTATTAATTCGTATCCAGTGTTGTCTTGTAATTAAATATCTCTGAATGTCTAACTATTAACATTATTTTTTATCTCGCTGTTTGGTTGTATTATTTTCGAGTGACTGTTAATTAATCTGTATATCTAATTTCGTATTGGTTAGTTTTTTGTTAAATTTTGGAGGGACTAAATTTTCTTCCCTGTCTTGGAGTATCTGATTTTTTTTTTTTTTTTTTTTGACATTTTTCTTCCTAAATGACACTTTTATTTTATATATATGTTTGTTTTTTTCGTATTCATTCTTTTGTTGTGATTGAATGGTTTTAAATTTTTATCTATATAATTTATATAGTATTATTGATTTTTTATATGTCTTATTTTTTGTATCCATTTTTTTGTTGTGAATGAATGGTTTTAAATTTATATCTAAATATTAATTATATAGCATTATTGATTTTTTTATAATGTTGTATTTTGTATCCATTCCTCTGTTGCGATTGAATGGTTTTTAATTTCTATCTACAAAATTATATAGTATGATTGAATGGTTGAATGGTATGCGATTGATTGATTCTAAATTTCTATCTACAAAATTATATAGTATGGTTGATATTCCTTGGATGGACAAACAAATCCTTCCATCCCCACTTAACAAATCCTTCCATCCCCACCTAACAAATCCTTCCCTCTCCACCTAACAAATCCTTCCCTCTCCACCTAACAAATCCTTCCCTCTCCACCTAACAAATCCTTCCATCCCCACCTAACAAATCCTTCTCTCTCCACCTAACAAATCCTTCCCTCTCCACCTAACAAATCCTTCCATCTCCACCTAACAAATCCTTCCCTCTCCACCTAACAAATCCTTCCCTCTCCACCTAACAAATCCTTCCCTCTCCACCTAACAAATCCTACCCTCTCCACCTAACAAATCCTTCCATCCACACCTAACAAATCCTTCCCTCTC
>JAWZYT010004123.1:0-130571 GCA_034508575.1 Petrolisthes manimaculis
TTTTAGCATTTTTTTTGCCTGAAAATTGAAATTTTTCTAGCACAGTACAAATCGACTTTTTGGGGCCAAAAAAACGTGTTTTAGCATTTTTTTGCCTGAAAATTGAAATTTTTCTAGCACAGTACAAATCGACTTTTTGGGCCAAAAAACGTGTTTTAGCATTTTTTTTGCCTGAAATTTGAAATTTTTCTAGCACAGTACAAATCGACATTTTGGGCCAAAAAAACGTGTTTTAGCATTTTTTTTGCCTGAAAATTGAAATTTTTCTAGCACAGTACAAATCGACTTTTTGGGCCAAGAAAACGTGTTTTAGCATTTTTTTTGCCTGAAAATTGAAATTTTTCTAGCACAGTACAAATCGACTTTTTGGGCCAAAAAACGTGTTTTTGCATTTTTTTTGCCTGAAAATTGAAATTTTTCTAGCACTGTACAAATCGACTTTTTGGGCCAAAAAAACGTGTTTTAGCATTTTTTTTGACTGAAAATTGAAATTTTTCTAGCACAGTACAAATCGACTTTTTGGGCCAAAAAAACGTGTTTTAGCATTTTTTTTGCCTGAAAATTGAAATTTTTCTAGCACAGTACAAATCGACTTTTTGGGCCAAAAAAACGTGTTTTAGCATTTTTTTTGCCTGAAAATTGAAATTTTTCTAGCACAGTACAAATCGACTTTTTGGGCCAAAAAAACGTGTTTTAGCATTTTTTTTGCCTGAAATTGAAATTTTTCTAGCACAGTACAAATCGACTTTTTGGGCCAAAAAAACGTGTTTTAGCATTTTTTTTGCCTGAAAATTGAAATTTTTCTAGCACAGTACAAATCGACTTTTTGGGCCAAAAAAACGTGTTTTAGCATTTTTTTTGCCTGAAAATTGAAATTTTTCTAACACAGTACAAATCGACTTTTTGGGCCAAAAAAACGTGTTTTAGCATTTTTTTTGCCTGAAAATTGAAATTTTTCTAGCACAGTACAAATCGACTTTTTGGGCCAAAAAAACGTGTTTTAGCATTTTTTTGCCTGAAATTGAAATTTTTCTAGCACAGTACAAATCGACTTTTTGGGCCAAAAAAACGTGTTTTAGCATTTTTTTTGCCAGAAAATTGAAATTTTTCTAGCACAGTACAGATCGACTTTTTGGGCCAAAAAAACGTGTTTTAGCATTTTTTTTGCCTGAAAATTGAAATTTTTCTAGCACAGTGCAAATCGACTTTTTGGCCAAAAAAACGTGTTTTAGCATTTTTTTTGCCTGAAAATTGAAATTTTTCTAGCACAGTACAAATCGACTTTTTGGGCCAAAAAAACGTGTTTTAGCATTTTTTTTGCCTGAAAATTGAAATTTTTCTAGCACAGTACAAATCGACTTTTTGGGCCAAAAAAACGTGTTTTAGCATTTTTTTTGCCTGAAAATTGAAATTTTTCTAGCACAGTACAAATCGACTTTTTGGGCCAAAAAAACGTGTTTTAGCATTTTTTTTGCCTGAAAATTGAAATTTTTCTAGCACAGTACAAATCGACTTTTTGGGCCAAAAAAAACGTGTTTTAGCATTTTTTTTGCCTGAAAATTGAATTTTTTCTAGCACAGTACAAATCGACTTTTTGGGCCAAAAAAACGTGTTTTAGCATTTTTTTTGCCTGAAAATTGAAATTTTTCTAGCACAGTACAAATCGACTTTTTGGGCCAAAAAAACGTGTTTTAGCAATTTTTTTTGCCTGAAAATAGAAATTTTTCTAGCACAGTACAAATCGACTTTTTGGGCCAAAAAAACGTGTTTTAGCATTTTTTTTGCCTGAAAATTGAATTTTTTCTAGCACAGTACAAATCGACTTTTTGGGCCAAAAAAACGTGTTTTAGCATTTTTTTTGCCTGAAAATTGAAATTTTTCTAGCACAGTACAAATCGACTTTTTGGGCCAAAAAAACGTGTTTTAGCATTTTTTTTGCCTGAAAATTGAAATTTTTCTAGCACAGTACAAATCGACTTTTTGGGCCAAAAAAACGTGTTTTAGCATTTTTTTTGCCTGAAAATTGAAATTTTTCTAGCACAGTACAAATCGACTTTTTGGGCCAAAAAAACGTGTTTTAGCATTTTTTTTGCCTGAAAATTGAAATTTTTCTAGTACAGTACAAATCGACTTTTTGGGCCAAAAAAACGTGTTTTAGCATTTTTTTTGCCTGAAAATTTAAATTTTTCTAGCACAGTAGAAATCGACTTTTTGGGCCAAAAAAACGTGTTTTAGCATTTTTTTTGCCTGAAAATTGAAATTTTTCTAGCACAGTACAAATCGACTTTTTGGGCCAAAAAAACGTGTTTTAGCATTTTTTTTGCCTGAAAATTGAAATTTTTCTAGCACAGTACAAATCGACTTTTTGGGCCTAAGAAACGTGTTTTAGCTTTTTTTTTGCCTGAAAATTGAAATTTTTCTAGCACAGTACAAATCGCTTCTGAGACCCAAAAAACTCGATTTTTCGGTGTTTTTAGGCTAAATTTGGGATATAAACGGGTATCGAAGATGCATGCACAAATCGACTTTTTGGGCCAAAAAAAAGTGTTTTAGCATTTTTTTTGCCTGAAAATTGAAATTTTTCTAGCACAGTACAAATCGACTTTTTGGGCCAAAAAAACGTGTTTTAGCATTTTTTTTGCCTGAAAATTGAAAATTTTCTAGCACAGTACAAATCGACTTTTTGGGCCAAAAAAACGTGTTTTAGCATTTTTTTTGCCTGAAAATTGAAAATTTTCTAGCACAGTGCAATTCGACTTTTTGGTCCAAAAAAACGTGTTTTAGCATTCTTTTTGCCTGAAAATTGAAATTTTTCTAGCACAGCACAAATCGACTTTTTGGGCCAAAAAAACGTGTTTTAGCATTTTTTTTGCCTGAAAATTGAAATTTTTCTAGCACAGTACAAATCGACTTTTTGGGCCAAAAAAACGTGTTTTAGCATTTTTTTTGCCTGAAAATTGAAATTTTCTAGCACAGTACAAATCGACTTTTTGGGCCAAAAAAACGTGTTTTAGCATTTTTTTTGCCTGAAAATTGAAATTTTTCTAGCACAGTACAAATCGACTTTTTGGGCCAAAAAAACGTGTTTTAGCATTTTTTTTGCCTGAAAATTGAAATTTTTCTAGCACAGTACAAATCGACTTTTTGGGCCAAAAAAACGTGTTTTAGCATTTTTTTTGCCTGAAAATTGAAATTTTTCTAGCACTGTACAAATCGACTTTTTGGGCCAAAAAAACGTGTTTTAGCATTTTTTTTGCCTGAAAATAGAAATTTTTCTAGCACAGTACAAATCGACTTTTTGGGCCAAAAAAACGTGTTTTAGCATTTTTTTTGCCTGAAAATTGAAATTTTTCTAGCACAGTACAAATCGACTTTTTGGGCCAAAAAAACGTGTTTTAGCATTTTTTTTGCCTGAAAATTGAAATTTTTCTAGCACAGTACAAATCGACTTTTTGGGCCAAAAAAACGTGTTTTAGCATTTTTTTTGCCTGAAAATTGAAATTTTTCTAGCACAGTACAAATCGACTTTTTGGGCCAAAAAAACGTGTTTTAGCATTTTTTTTGCCTGAAAATTGAAATTTTTCTAGCACAGTACAAATCGACTTTTTGGGCCAAAAAAACGTGTTTTAGCATTTTTTTTGCCTGAAAATTGAAATTTTTCTAGTACAGTACAAATCGACTTTTTGGGCCAAAAAAACGTGTTTTAGCATTTTTTTTGCCTGAAAATTGAAATTTTTCTAGCACAGTACAAATCGACTTTTTGGGCCAAAAAAACGTGTTTTAGCATTTTTTTTGCCTGAAAATTGAAATTTTTCTAGCACAGTACAAATCGACTTTTTGGGCCAAAAAAACGTGTTTTAGCATTTTTTTTGCCTGAAAATTGAAATTTTTCTAGCACAGTACAAATCGACTTTTTGGGCCTAAAAAACGTGTTTTAGCTTTTTTTTTGCCTGAAAATTGAAAATTTTCTAGCACAGTGCAATTCGACTTTTTGGTCCAAAAAAACGTGTTTTAGCATTCTTTTTGCCTGAAAATTGAAATTTTTCTAGCACAGCACAAATCGACTTTTTGGGCCAAAAAAACGTGTTTTAGCATTTTTTTTGCCTGAAAATTGAAATTTTTCTAGCACAGTACAAATCGACTTTTTGGGCCAAAAAAACGTGTTTTAGCATTTTTTTTGCCTGAAAATTGAAATTTTCTAGCACAGTACAAATCGACTTTTTGGGCCAAAAAAACGTGTTTTAGCATTTTTTTTGCCTGAAAATTGAAATTTTTCTAGCACAGTACAAATCGACTTTTTGGGCCAAAAAAACGTGTTTTAGCATTTTTTTTGCCTGAAAATTGAAATTTTTCTAGCACAGTACAAATCGTCTTTTTGGGCCAAAAAACGTGTTTTAGCATTTTTTTTGCCTGAAAATTGAAATTTTTCTAGCACAGTACAAATCGACTTTTTGGGCCAAAAAAACGTGTTTTAGCATTTTTTTTGCCTGAAAATTGAAATTTTTCTAGCACAGTACAAATCGACTTTTTGGGCGAAAAAAACGTGTTTTAGCATTTTTTTTGCCTGAAAATTGAAATTTTTCTAGCACAGTACAAATCGACTTTTTGGGCCAAAAAAACGTGTTTTAGCATTTTTTTTGCCTGAAAATTGAAATTTTTCTAGCACAGTACAAATCGACTTTTTGGGCCAAAGAAACGTGTTTTAGCATTTTTTTTGCCTGAAAATTGAACTTTTTCTATCACAGTACAAATCGACTTTTTGGGCCAAAAAAACGTGTTTTAGCATTTTTTTTTGCCTGAAAATTGAAATTTTTCTAGCACAGTACAAATCGACTTTTTGGGCCAAAAAAACGTGTTTTAGCCTTTTTTTTGCCTGAAAATTGAAATTTTTCTAGCACAGTACAAATCGACTTTTTGGGCCAAAAAAACGTGTTTTAGCATTTTTTTTGCCTGAAAATTGAATTTTTTCTAGCACAGTACAAATCGACTTTTTGGGCCAAAAAAACGTGTTTTAGCATTTTTTTTGCTTGAAAATTGAAATTTTTCTAGCACAGTACAAATCGACTTTTTGGGCCAAAAAAACGTGTTTTTGCATTTTTTTTGCCTGAAAATTGAAATTTTTCTAGCACAGTACAAATCGACTTTTTGGGCCAAAAAAACGTGTTTTAGCATTTTTTTTGCCTGAAAATTGAAATTTTTCTAGCACAGTACAAATCGACTTTTTGGGCCAAAAAAACGTGTTTTAGCATTTTTTTTGCCTGAAAATTGAAATTTTTCTAGCACAGTACAAATCGACTTTTTGGGCCAAAAAAACGTGTTTAAGCATTTTTTTTGCCTGAAAATTGAAATTTTTCTAGCACAGTACAAATCGACTTTTTGGGCCAAAAAAACGTGTTTTAGCATTTTTTTTGCCTGAAAATTGAAATTTTTCTAGCACAGTACAAATCGACTTTTTGGGCCAAAAAAACGTGTTTTAGCATTTTTTTTGCCTGAAAATTGAAATTTTTCTAGCACAGTAGAAATCGACTTTTTGGGCCAAAAAAACGTGTTTTAGCATTTTTTTTGCCTGAAAATTGAAATTTTTCTAGCACAGTACAAATCGACTTTTTGGGCCAAAAAAACGTGTTTTAGCATTTTTTTTGCCTGAAAATTGAAATTTTTCTAGCACAGTACAAATCGACTTTTTGGGCCAAAAAAACGTGTTTTAGCATTTTTTTTGCCTGAAAATTGATTTTTTTCTAGCACAGTACAAATCGACTTTTTGGGCCAAAAAAACGTGTTTTAGCATTTTTTTTGCCTGAAAATTGAAATTTTTCTAGCACAGTACAAATCGACTTTTTGGGCCAAAAAAACGTGTTTTAGCATTTTTTTTGCCTGAAAATTGAAATTTTTCTAGCACAGTACAAATCGACTTTTTGGGCCAAAAAAACGTGTTTTAGCATTTTTTTTGCCTGAAAATTGAAATTTTTCTAGCACAGTACAAATCGCTTCTGAGACCCAAAAAACTCGATTTTTCGGTGTTTTTAGGCTAAATTTGGGATATAAACGGGTATCGAAGATGCATGCACAAATCGACTTTTTGGGCCAAAAAAAAGTGTTTTAGCATTTTTTTTGCCTGAAAATTGATTTTTTTCTAGCACAGTACAAATCAACTTTTTGGGCCAAAAAAACGTGTTTTAGCATTTTTTTTGCCTGAAAATTGAAATTTTTCTAGCACAGTACAAATCGACTTTTTGGGCCAAAAAAACGTGTTTTAGCATTTTTTTTGCCTGAAAATTGAAAATTTTCTAGCACAGTACAAATCGACTTTTTGGGCCAAAAAAACGTGTTTTAGCATTTTTTTTGCCTGAAAATTGAAAATTTTCTAGCACAGTACAATTCGACTTTTTGGTCCAAAAAAACGTGTTTTAGCATTCTTTTTGCCTGAAAATTGAAATTTTTCTAGCACAGCACAAATCGACTTTTTGGGCCAAAAAAACGTGTTTTAGCATTTTTTTTGCCTGAAAATTGAAATTTTTCTAGCACAGTACAAATCGACTTTTTGGGCCAAAAAAACGTGTTTTAGCATTTTTTTTGCCTGAAAATTGAAATTTTTCTAGCACAGTACAAATCGACTTTTTGGGCCAAAAAAACGTGTTTTAGCATTTTTTTTGCCTGAAAATTGAAATTTTTCTAGCACAGTACAAATCGACTTTTTGGGCCAAAAAAACGTGTTTTAGCATTTTTTTTGCCTGAAAATTGAAATTTTTCTAGCACAGTACAAATCGACTTTTTGGGCCAAAAAAACGTGTTTTAGCATTTTTTTTGCCTGAAAATTGAAATTTTTCTAGCACTGTACAAATCGACTTTTTGGGCCAAAAAAACGTGTCTTAGCATTTATTTTGCCTGAAAATTGAAATTTTTCTAGCACAGTACAAATCGACTTTTTGGGCCAAAAAAACGTGTTTTAGCATTTTTTTTGCCTGAAAATTGAAATTTTTCTAGCACAGTACAAATCGACTTTTTGGGCCAAAAAAACGTGTTTTAGCATTTTTTTTGCCTGAAAATTGAAATTTTTCTAGCACAGTACAAATCGACTTTTTGGGCCAAAAAAACGTGTTTTAGCATTTTTTTTGCCTGAAAATTGAAATTTTTCTAGCACAGTACAAATCGACTTTTTGGGCCAAGAAAACGTGTTTTAGCATTTTTTTTGCCTGAAAATTGAAATTTTTCTAGCACAGTACAAATCGACTTTTTGGGCCAAACAAACGTGTTATTGCATTTTTTTTGCCTGAAAATTGAATTTTTTCTAGCACTGTACAAATCGACTTTTTGGGCCAAAAAAACGTGTTTTAGCATTTTTTTTGACTGAAAATTGAAATTTTTCTAGCACAGTACAAATCGACTTTTTGGGCCAAAAAAACGTGTTTTAGCATTTTTTTTGCCTGAAAATTGAATTTTTTCTAGCACAGTACAAATCGACTTTTTGGGCCAAAAAAACGTGCTTTAGCATTTTTTTTGCCTGAAAATTGAAATTTTTCTAGCACAGTACAAATCGACTTTTTGGGCCAAAAAAACGTGTTTTAGCATTTTTTTTGCCTGGAAATTGAAATTTTTCTAGCACAGTACAAATCGACTTTTTGGGCCAAAAAAACGTGTTTTAGCTTTTTTTTTGCCTGAAAATTGAAATTTTTCTAGCACAGTACAAATCGTCTTTTTGGGCCAAAAAACGTGTTTTAGCATTTTTTTTGCCTGAAAATTGAAATTTTTCTAGCACAGTACAAATCGACTTTTTGGGCCAAAAAAACGTGTTTTAGCATTTTTTTTGCCTGAAAATTGAAATTTTTCTAGCACAGTACAAATCGACTTTTTGGGCCAAAAAAACGTGTTTTAGCATTTTTTTTGCCTGAAAATTGAAATTTTTCTAGCACAGTACAAATCGACTTTTTGGGCCAAAAAAACGTGTTTTAGCATTTTTTTTGCCTGAAAATTGAAATTTTTCTAGCACAGTACAAATCGACTTTTTGGGCCAAAAAAACGTGTTTTAGCATTTTTTTTGCCTGAAAATTGAAATTTTTCTAGCACAGTACAAATCGACTTTTTGGGCCAAAAAAACGTGTTTTAGCATTTTTTTTGCCTGAAAATTGAAATTTTTCTAGCACAGTACAAATCGACTTTTTGGGCCAAAAAAATGTGTTTTAGCACTTTTTTTGCCTGAAAATTGAAATTTTTCTAGCACAGTACAAATCGACTTTTTGGGCCAAAAAAACGTGTTTTAGCATTTTTTTTGCCTGAAAATTGAAATTTTTCTAGCACAGTACAAATCGACTTTTTGGGCCAAAAAAACGTGTTTTAGCATTTTTTTTGCCTGAAAATTGATATTTTTCTAGCACAGTACAAATCGACTTTTTGGGCCAAAAAAACGTATTTTAGCATTTTTTTTGCCTGAAAATTGAAATTTTTCTAGCACAGTACAAATCGACTTTTTGGGCCAAAAAAACGTGTTTTAGCATTTTTTTTGCCTGAAAATTGAAATTTTTCTAGCACAGTACAAATCGACTTTTTGGGCCAAAAAAAACGTGTTTTAGCATTTTTTTTGCCTGAAAATTGACATTTTTCTAGCACAGTACAAATCGACTTTTTGGGCCAAAAAAACGTGTTTTAGCATTTTTTTTGCCTGAAAATTGAAATTTTTCTAGCACAGTACAAATCGACTTTTTGGGCCAAAAAAACGTGTTTTAGCATTTTTTTTGCCTGAAAATTGAAATTTTTCTAGCACAGTACAAATCGACTTTTTGGGCCAAAAAAACGTGTTTTAGCATTTTTTTTGCCTGAAAATTGAAATTTTTCTAACACAGTACAAATCGACTTTTTGGGCCAAAAAAACGTGTTTTAGCATTTTTTTTGCCTGAAAATTGAAATTTTTCTAGCACCGTACAAATCGACTTTTTGGGCCAAAAAAACGTGTTTTAGCATTTTTTTTGCCTGAAAATTGAAATTTTTCTAGCACAGTACAAATCGACTTTTTGGGCCAAAAAAACGTGTTTTAGCATTTTTTTTGCCTGAAAATTGAAATTTTTCTAGCACAGTACAGATCGACTTTTTGGGCCAAAAAAACGTGTTTTAGCATTTTTTTTGCCTGAAAATTGAAATTTTTCTAGCACAGTACAAATCGACTTTTTGGGCCAAAAATACGTGTTTTAGCATATTTTTTGCCTGAAAATTGAAATTTTTCTAGCACAGTACAAATCGACTTTTTGGGCCAAAAAAACGTGTTTTAGCATTTTTTTTGCCTGAAAATTGAAATTTTTCTAGCACAGTACAAATCGACTTTTTGGGCCAAAAAAACGTGTTTTAGCATTTTTTTTGTTTGAAAATTGAAATTTTTCTAGCACAGTACAAATCGACTTTTTGGGCCAAAAAAACGTGTTTTAGCATTTTTTTTGCCTGAAAATTGAAATTTTTCTAGCACAGTACAAATCGACTTTTTGGGCCAAAAAAACGTGTTTTAGCATTTTTTTTGCCTGAAAATTGAAATTTTTCTAGCACAGTACAAATCGACTTTTGGGCCAAAAAAACGTGTTTTAGCATTTTTTTTGCCTGAAAATTGAAATTTTTCTAGCACAGTACAAATCGACTTTTTGGGCCAAAAAAACGTGTTTTAGCATTTTTTTTGCCTGAAAATTGAAATTTTTCTAGCACAGTACAAATCGACTTTTTGGGCCAAAAAAACGTGTTTTAGCATTTTTTTTGCCTGAAAATTGAAATTTTTCTAGCACAGTACAAATCGACTTTTTGGGCCAAAAAAACGTGTTTTTGCATTTTTTTTGCCTGAAAATTGAAATTTTTCTAGCACAGTACAAATCGACTTTTTGGGCCAAAAAAACGTGTTTTAGCATTTTTTTTGCCTGAAAATTGAAATTTTTCTAGCACAGTACAAATCGACTTTTTGGGCCAAAAAAACGTGTTTTAGCATTTTTTTTGCCTGAAAATTGAAATTTTTCTAGCACAGTACAAATCGACTTTTTGGGCCAAAAAAACGTGTTTTTGCATTTTTTTTGCCTGAAAATTGAAATTTTTCTAGCACTGTACAAATCGACTTTTTGGGCCAAAAAAACGTGTTTTAGCATTTTTTTTGACTGAAAATTGAAATTTTTCTAGCACAGTACAAATCGACTTTTTGGGCCAAAAAAACGTGTTTTAGCATTTTTTTTGCCTGAAAATTGAATTTTTTCTAGCACAGTACAAATCGACTTTTTGGGCCAAAAAAACGTGTTTTAGCATTTTTTTTGCCTGAAAATTGAAATTTTTCTAGCACAGTACAAATCGACTTTTTGGGCCAAAAAAACGTGTTTTAGCATTTTTTTTGCCTGAAAATTGAAATTTTTCTAGCACAGTACAAATCGACTTTTTGGGCCAAAAAAACGTGTTTTAGCATTTTTTTTGCCTGAAAATTGAAATTTTTCTAGCACAGTACAAATCGACTTTTTGGGCCAAAAAAACGTGTTTTAGCATTTTTTTTGCCTGAAAATTGAAATTTTTCTAGCACAGTACAAATCGACTTTTTGGGCGAAAAAAACGTGTTTTAGCATTTTTTTTGCCTGAAAATAGAAATTTTTCTAGCACAGTACAAATCGACTTTTTGGGCCAAAAAAACGTGTTTTAGCATTTTTTTTGCCTAAAAATTGAAATTTTTCTAGCACAGTACAAATCGACTTTTTGGGCCAAAGAAACGTGTTTTAGCATTTTTTTTGCCTGAAAATTGAACTTTTTCTATCACAGTACAAATCGACTTTTTGGGCCAAAAAAACGTGTTTTAGCATTTTTTTTGCCTGAAAATTGAAATTTTTCTAGCACAGTACAAATCGACTTTTTGGGCCAAAAAAACGTGTTTTAGCATTTTTTTTGCCTGAAAATTGAAATTTTTCTAGCACAGTACAAATCGACTTTTTGGTCCAAAAAAACGTGTTTTAGCATTTTTTTTGCCTGAAAATTGAATTTTTTCTAGCACAGTACAAATCGACTTTTTGGGCCAAAAAAAACGTGTTTTAGCATTTTTTTTGCTTGAAAATTGAAATTTTTCTAGCACAGTACAAATCGACTTTTTGGGCCAAAAAAACGTGTTTTAGCATTTTTTTTGCCTGAAAATTGAAATTTTTCTAGCACAGTACAAATCGACTTTTTGGGCCAAAAAAACGTGTTTTAGCATTTTTTTTGCCTGAAAATTGAAATTTTTCTAGCACAGTACAAATCGACTTTTTGGGCCAAAAAAACGTGTTTTAGCATTTTTTTTGCCTGAAAATTGAAATTTTTCTAGCACAGTACAAATCGACTTTTTGGGCCAAAAAAACGTGTTTTAGCATTTTTTTTGCCTGAAAATTGAAATTTTTCTAGCACTGTACAAATCGACTTTTTGGGCCAAAAAAACGTGTTTTAGCATTTATTTTGCCTGAAAATTGAAATTTTTCTAGCACAGTACAAATCGACTTTTTGGGCCAAAAAAACGTGTTTTAGCATTTTTTTTGCCTGAAAATTGAAATTTTTCTAGCACAGTACAAATCGACTTTTTGGGCCAAAAAAACGTGTTTTAGCATTTTTTTTGCCTGAAAATTGAAATTTTTCTAGCACAGTACAAATCGACTTTTTGGGCCAAAAAAACGTGTTTTAGCATTTTTTTTGCCTGAAAATTGAAATTTTTCTAGCACAGTACAAATCGACTTTTTGGGCCAAAAAAACGTGTTTTAGCATTTTTTTTGCCTGAAAATTGAAATTTTTCTAGCACAGTACAAATCGACTTTTTGGGCCAAAAAAACGTGTTTTAACATTTTTTTTGCCTGAAAATTGAAATTTT
The DNA here is from genome assembly GCA_034508575.1 of Petrolisthes manimaculis. Classification (NCBI taxonomy): domain Eukaryota; kingdom Metazoa; phylum Arthropoda; class Malacostraca; order Decapoda; family Porcellanidae; genus Petrolisthes; species Petrolisthes manimaculis. The sequence continues at coordinate 11,831 of JAWZYT010004123.1, forward strand.
TCTAGCACAGTACAAATCGACTTTTTGGGCCTAAAAAACGTGTTTTAGCTTTTTTTTTGCCTGAAAATTGAAATTTTTCTAGCACAGTACAAATCGCTTCTGAGACCCAAAAAACTCGATTTTTCGGTGTTTTTAGGCTAAATTTGGGATATAAACGGGTATCGAAGATGCATGCACAAATCGACTTTTTGGGCCAAAAAAAAGTGTTTTAGCATTTTTTTTGCCTGAAAATTGAATTTTTTCTAGCACAGTACAAATCAACTTTTTGGGCCAAAAAAACGTGTTTTAGCATTTTTTTTGCCTGAAAATTGAAATTTTTCTAGCACAGTACAAATCGACTTTTTGGGCCAAAAAAACGTGTTTTAGCATTTTTTTTGCCTGAAAATTGAAAATTTTCTAGCACAGTACAAATCGACTTTTTGGGCCAAAAAAACGTGTTTTAGCATTTTTTTTGCCTGAAAATTGAAAATTTTCTAGCACAGTACAATTCGACTTTTTGGTCTAAAAAAACGTGTTTTAGCATTCTTTTTGCCTGAAAATTGAAATTTTTCTAGCACAGTACAAATCGACTTTTTGGGCCAAAAAAACGTGTTTTAGCATTTTTTTTGCATGAAAATTGAAATTTTTCTAGCACAGTACAAATCGACTTTTTGGGCCAAAAAAACGTGTTTTAGCATTTTTTTTGCCTGAAAATTGAAATTTTTCTAGCACAGTACAAATCGACTTTTTGGGCCAAAAAAACGTGTTTTAGCATTTTTTTTGCCTGAAAATTGAAATTTTTCTAGCACAGTACAAATCGACTTTTTGGGCCAAAAAAAGGTGTTTTAGCATTTTTTTTGCCTGAAAATTGAAATTTTTCTAGCACAGTACAAATCGACTTTTTGGGCCAAAAAAACGTGTTTTAGCATTTTTTTTGCCTGAAAATTGAAATTTTTCTAGCACTGTACAAATCGACTTTTTGGGCCAAAAAAACGTGTTTTAGCATTTATTTTGCCTGAAAATTGAAATTTTTCTAGCACAGTACAAATCGACTTTTTGGGCCAAAAAAACGTGTTTTAGCATTTTTTTTGCCTGAAAATTGAAATTTTTCTAGCACAGTACAAATCGACTTTTTGGGCCAAAAAAACGTGTTTTAGCATTTTTTTTGCCTGAAAATTGAAATTTTTCTAGCACAGTACAAATCGACTTTTTGGGCCAAAAAAACGTGTTTTAGCATTTTTTTTGCCTGAAAATTGAAATTTTTCTAGCACAGTACAAATCGACTTTTTGGGCCAAGAAAACGTGTTTTAGCATTTTTTTTGCCTGAAAATTGAAATTTTTCTAGCACAGTACAAATCGACTTTTTGGGCCAAAAAAATGTGTTTTTGCATTTTTTTTGCCTGAAAATTGAATTTTTTCTAGCACTGTACAAATCGACTTTTTGGGCCAAAAAAACGTGTTTTAGCATTTTTTTTTACTGAAAATTGAAATTTTTCTAGCACAGTACAAATCGACTTTTTGGGCCAAAAAAACGTGTTTTATCATTTTTTTTGCCTGAAAATTGATTTTTTTCTAGCACAGTACAAATCGACTTTTTGGGCCAAAAAAACGTGTTTTAGCATTTTTTTTGCCTGAAAATTGAAATTTTTCTAGCACAGTACAAATCGACTTTTTGGGCCAAAAAAACGTGTTTTAGCATTTTTTTTGCCTGAAAATTGAAATTTTTCTAGCACAGTACAAATCGACTTTTTGGGCCAAAAAAACGTGTTTTAGCTTTTTTTTTGCCTGAAAATTGAAATTTTTCTAGCACAGTACAAATCGTCTTTTTGGGCCAAAAAACGTGTTTTAGCATTTTTTTTGCCTGAAAATTGAAATTTTTCTAGCACAGTACAAATCGACTTTTTGGGCCAAAAAAACGTGTTTTAGCATTTTTTTTGCCTGAAAATTGAATTTTTTCTAGCACAGTACAAATCGACTTTTTGGGCCAAAAAAACGTGTTTTAGCATTTTTTTTGCCTGAAAATTGAAATTTTTCTAGCACAGTACAAATCGACTTTTTGGGCCAAAAAAACGTGTTTTAGCATTTTTTTTGCCTGAAAATTGAAATTTTTCTAGCACAGTACAAATCGACTTTTTGGGCCAAAAAAACGTGTTTTAGCATTTTTTTTGCCTGAAAATTGAAATTTTTCTAGCACAGTACAAATCGACTTTTTGGGCCAAAAAAACGTGTTTTAGCATTTTTTTTGCCTGAAAATTGAAATTTTTCTAGCACAGTACAAATCGACTTTTTGGGCCAAAAAAATGTGTTTTAGCACTTTTTTTGCCTGAAAATTGAAATTTTTCTAGCACAGTACAAATCGACTTTTTGGGCCAAAAAAACGTGTTTTAGCATTTTTTTTGCCTGAAAATTGAAATTTTTCTAGCACAGTACAAATCGACTTTTTGGGCCAAAAAAACGTGTTTTAGCATTTTTTTTGCCTGAAAATTGATATTTTTCTAGCACAGTACAAATCGACTTTTTGGGCCAAAAAAACGTGTTTTAGCATTTTTTTTGCCTGAAAATTGAAATTTTTCTAGCACAGTACAAATCGACTTTTTGGGCCAAAAAAACGTGTTTTAGCATTTTTTTTGCCTGAAAATTGAAATTTTTCTAGCACAGTACAAATCGACTTTTTGGGCCAAAGAAACGTGTTTTAGCATTTTTTTTGCCTGAAAATTGAAATTTTTCTAGCACAGTACAAATCGACTTTTTGGGCCAAAAAAACGTGTTTTAGCATTTTTTTTGCCTGAAAATTGAAATTTTTCTAGCACAGTACAAATCGACTTTTTGGGCCAAAAAAACGTGTTTTAGCATTTTTTTTGCCTGAAAATTGAAATTTTTCTAGCACAGTACAAATCGACTTTTTGGGCCAAAAAAACGTGTTTTAGCATTTTTTTTGCCTGAAAATTAAAATTTTTCTAACACAGTACAAATCGACTTTTTGGGCCAAAAAAACGTGTTTTAGCATTTTTTTTGCCTGAAAATTGAAATTTTTCTAGCACAGTACAAATCGACTTTTTGGGCCAAAAAAACGTGTTTTAGCATTTTTTTTGTTTGAAAATTGAAATTTTTCTAGCACAGTACAAATCGACTTTTTGGGCCAAAAAAACGTGTTTTAGCATTTTTTTTGCCTGAAAATTGAAATTTTTCTAGCACAGTACAAATCGACTTTTTGGGCCAAAAAAACGTGTTTTAGCATTTTTTTTGCCTGAAAATTGAAATTTTTCTAGCACAGTACAAATCGACTTTTTGGGCCAAAAAAACGTGTTTTAGCATTTTTTTTGCCTGAAAATTGAAATTTTTCTAGCACAGTACAAATCGACTTTTTGGGCCAAAAAAACGTGTTTTTGAATTTTTTTTGCCTGAAAATTGAAATTTTTCTAGCACAGTACAAATCGACTTTTTGGGCCAAAAAAACGTGTTTTAGCATTTTTTTTGCCTGAAAATTGAAATTTTTCTAGCACAGTTCAAATCGACTTTTTGGGCCAAAAAAACGTGTTTTAGCATTTTTTTTGCCTGAAAATTGAAATTTTTCTAGCACAGTACAAATCGACTTTTTGGGCCAAAAAAACGTGTTTTAGCATTTTTTTTGCCTGAAAATTGAAATTTTTCTAGCACAGTACAAATCGACTTTTGGGCCAAAAAAACGTGTTTTAGCATTTTTTTTTGCCTGAAAATTGAAATTTTTCTAGCACAGTACAAATCGCTTCTGAGACCCAAAAAACTCGATTTTTCGGTGTTTTTAGGCTAAATTTGGGATATAAACGGGTATCGAAGATGCATGCACAAATCGACTTTTTGGGCCAAAAAAAAGTGTTTTAGCATTTTTTTTGCCTGAAAATTGAATTTTTTCTAGCACAGTACAAATCAACTTTTTGGGCCAAAAAAACGTGTTTTAGCATTTTTTTTGCCTGAAAATTGAAATTTTTCTAGCACAGTACAAATCGACTTTTTGGGCCAAAAAAACGTGTTTTAGCATTTTTTTTGCCTGAAAATTGAAAATTTTCTAGCACAGTACAAATCGACTTTTTGGGCCAAAAAAACGTGTTTTAGCATTTTTTTTGCCTGAAAATTGAAAATTTTCTAGCACAGTACAATTCGACTTTTTGGGCCAAAAAAACGTGTTTTAGCATTCTTTTTGCCTGAAAATTGAAATTTTTCTAGCACAGTACAAATCGACTTTTTGGGCCAAAAAAACGTGTTTTAGCATTTTTTTTGCCTGAAAATTGAAATTTTTCTAGCACAGTACAAATCGACTTTTTGGGCCAAAAAAACGTGTTTTAGCATTTTTTTTGCCTGAAAATTGAAATTTTTCTAGCACAGTACAAATCGACTTTTTGGGCCAAAAAAACGTGTTTTAGCATTTTTTTTGCCTGAAAATTGAAATTTTTCTAGCACAGTACAAATCGACTTTTTGGGCCAAAAAAACGTGTTTTAGCATTTTTTTTGCCTGAAAATTGAAATTTTTCTAGCACAGTACAAATCGACTTTTTGGGCCAAAAAAACGTGTTTTAGCATTTTTTTTGCCTGAAAATTGAAATTTTTCTAGCACTGTACAAATCGACTTTTTGGGCCAAAAAAACGTGTTTTAGCATTTATTTTGCCTGAAAATTGAAATTTTTCTAGCACAGTACAAATCGACTTTTTGGGCCAAAAAAACGTGTTTTAGCATTTTTTTTGCCTGAAAATTGAAATTTTTCTAGCACAGTACAAATCGACTTTTTGGGCCAAGAAAACGTGTTTTAGCATTTTTTTTGCCTGAAAATTGAAATTTTTCTAGCACAGTACAAATCGACTTTTTGGGCCAAAAAAACGTGTTTTAGCATTTTTTTTGCCTGAAAATTGAAATTTTTCTAGCACAGTACAAATCGACTTTTTGGGCCAAAAAAACGTGTTTTAGCATTTTTTTTGCCTGAAAATTGATATTTTTCTAGCACAGTACAAATCGACTTTTTGGGCCAAAAAAACGTGTTTTAGCATTTTTTTTGCCTGAAAATTGAAATTTTTCTAGCACAGTACAAATCGACTTTTTGGGCCAAAAAAACGTGTTTTAGCATTTTTTTTGCCTGAAAATTGAAATTTTTCTAGCACAGTACAAATCGACTTTTTGGGCCAAAGAAACGTGTTTTAGCATTTTTTTTGCCTGAAAATTGAAATTTTTCTAGCACAGTACAAATCGACTTTTTGGGCCAAAAAAACGTGTTTTAGCATTTTTTTTGCCTGAAAATTGAAATTTTTCTAGCACAGTACAAATCGACTTTTTGGGCCAAAAAAACGTGTTTTAGCATTTTTTTTGCCTGAAAATTGAAATTTTTCTAGCACAGTACAAATCGACTTTTTGGGCCAAAAAAACGTGTTTTAGCATTTTTTTTGCCTGAAAATTAAAATTTTTCTAACACAGTACAAATCGACTTTTTGGGCCAAAAAAACGTGTTTTAGCATTTTTTTTGCCTGAAAATTGAAATTTTTCTAGCACCGTACAAATCGACTTTTTGGGCCAAAAAAACGTGTTTTAGCATTTTTTTTGCCTGAAAATTGAAATTTTTCTAGCACAGTACAAATCGACTTTTTGGGCCAAAAAAAAGTGTTTTAGCATTTTTTTTGCCTGAAAATTGAAATTTTTCTAGCACAGTACAGATCGACTTTTTGGGCCAAAAAAACGTGTTTTAGCATTTTTTTTGCCTGAAAATTGAAATTTTTCTAGCACAGTGCAAATCGACTTTTTGGCCAAAAAAACGTGTTTTAGCATTTTTTTTGCCTGAAAATTGAAATTTTTCTAGCACAGTACAAATCGACTTTTTGGGCCAAAAAAACGTGTTTTAGCATTTTTTTTGCCTGAAAACTGAAATTTTTCTAGCACAGTACAAATCGACTTTTTGGGCCAAAAATACGTGTTTTAGCATATTTTTTGCCTGAAAATTGAAATTTTTCTAGCACAGTACAAATCGACTTTTTGGGCCAAAAAAACGTGTTTTAGCATTTTTTTTGCCTGAAAATTGAAATTTTTCTAGCACAGTACAAATCGACTTTTTGGGCCAAAAAAACGTGTTTTAGCATTTTTTTTGTTTGAAAATTGAAATTTTTCTAGCACAGTACAAATCGACTTTTTGGGCCAAAAAAACGTGTTTTAGCATTTTTTTTGCCTGAAAATTGAAATTTTTCTAGCACAGTACAAATCGACTTTTTGGGCCAAAAAAACGTGTTTTAGCATTTTTTTTGCCTGAAAATTGAAATTTTTCTAGCACAGTACAAATCGACTTTTTGGGCCAAAAAAACGTGTTTTAGCATTTTTTTTGCCTGAAAATTGAAATTTTTCTAGCACAGTACAAATCGACTTTTTGGGCCAAAAAAACGTGTTTTTGAATTTTTTTTGCCTGAAAATTGAAATTTTTCTAGCACAGTACAAATCGACTTTTTGGGCCAAAAAAACGTGTTTTAGCATTTTTTTTGCCTGAAAATTGAAATTTTTCTAGCACAGTTCAAATCGACTTTTTGGGCCAAAAAAACGTGTTTTAGCATTTTTTTTGCCTGAAAATTGAAATTTTTCTAGCACAGTACAAATCGACTTTTTGGGCCAAAAAAACGTGTTTTAGCATTTTTTTTGCCTGAAAATTGAAATTTTTCTAGCACAGTACAAATCGACTTTTGGGCCAAAAAAACGTGTTTTAGCATTTTTTTTTGCCTGAAAATTGAAATTTTTCTAGCACAGTACAAATCGCTTCTGAGACCCAAAAAACTCGATTTTTCGGTGTTTTTAGGCTAAATTTGGGATATAAACGGGTATCGAAGATGCATGCACAAATCGACTTTTTGGGCCAAAAAAAAGTGTTTTAGCATTTTTTTTGCCTGAAAATTGAATTTTTTCTAGCACAGTACAAATCAACTTTTTGGGCCAAAAAAATGTGTTTTAGCATTTTTTTTGCCTGAAAATTGAAATTTTTCTAGCACAGTACAAATCGACTTTTTGGGCCAAAAAAACGTGTTTTAGCATTTTTTTTGCCTGAAAATTGAAAATTTTCTAGCACAGTACAAATCGACTTTTTGGGCCAAAAAAACGTGTTTTAGCATTTTTTTTGCCTGAAAATTGAAAATTTTCTAGCACAGTACAATTCGACTTTTTGGTCCAAAAAAACGTGTTTTAGCATTCTTTTTGCCTGAAAATTGAAATTTTTCTAGCACAGTACAAATCGACTTTTTGGGCCAAAAAAACGTGTTTTAGCATTTTTTTTGCCTGAAAATTGAAATTTTTCTAGCACAGTACAAATCGACTTTTTGGGCCAAAAAAACGTGTTTTAGCATTTTTTTTGCCTGAAAATTGAAATTTTTCTAGCACAGTACAAATCGACTTTTTGGGCCAAAAAAACGTGTTTTAGCATTTTTTTTGCCTGAAAATTGAAATTTTTCTAGCACAGTACAAATCGACTTTTTGGGCCAAAAAAACGTGTTTTAGCATTTTTTTTGCCTGAAAATTGAAATTTTTCTAGCACAGTACAAATCGACTTTTTGGGCCAAAAAAACGTGTTTTAGCATTTTTTTTGCCTGAAAATTGAAATTTTTCTAGCACTGTACAAATCGACTTTTTGGGCCAAAAAAACGTGTTTTAGCATTTATTTTGCCTGAAAATTGAAATTTTTCTAGCACAGTACAAATCGACTTTTTGGGCCAAAAAAACGTGTTTTAGCATTTTTTTTGCCTGAAAATTGAAATTTTTCTAGCACAGTACAAATCGACTTTTTGGGCCAAAAAAACGTGTTTTAGCATTTTTTTTGCCTGAAAATTGAAATTTTTCTAGCACAGTACAAATCGACTTTTTGGGCCAAAAAAACGTGTTTTAGCATTTTTTTTGCCTGAAAATTGAAATTTTTCTAGCACAGTACAAATCGACTTTTTGGGCCAAGAAAACGTGTTTTAGCATTTTTTTTGCCTGAAAATTGAAATTTTTCTAGCACAGTACAAATCGACTTTTTGGGCCAAAAAAACGTGTTTTTGCATTTTTTTTGCCTGAAAATTGAATTTTTTCTAGCACTGTACAAATCGACTTTTTGGGCCAAAAAAACGTGTTTTAGCATTTTTTTTTACTGAAAATTGAAATTTTTCTAGCACAGTACAAATCGACTTTTTGGGCCAAAAAAACGTGTTTTATCATTTTTTTTGCCTGAAAATTGAATTTTTTCTAGCACAGTACAAATCGACTTTTTGGGCCAAAAAAACGTGTTTTAGCATTTTTTTTGCCTGAAAATTGAAATTTTTCTAGCACAGTACAAATCGACTTTTTGGGCCAAAAAAACGTGTTTTAGCATTTTTTTTGCCTGAAAATTGAAATTTTTCTAGCACAGTACAAATCGACTTTTTGGGCCAAAAAAACGTGTTTTAGCTTTTTTTTTGCCTGAAAATTGAAATTTTTCTAGCACAGTACAAATCGTCTTTTTGGGCCAAAAAACGTGTTTTAGCATTTTTTTTGCCTGAAAATTGAAATTTTTCTAGCACAGTACAAATCGACTTTTTGGGCCAAAAAAACGTGTTTTAGCATTTTTTTTGCCTGAAAATTGAAATTTTTCTAGCACAGTACAAATCGACTTTTTGGGCCAAAAAAACGTGTTTTAGCATTTTTTTTGCCTGAAAATTGAAATTTTTCTAGCACAGTACAAATCGACTTTTTGGGCCAAAAAAACGTGTTTTAGCATTTTTTTTGCCTGAAAATTGAAATTTTTCTAGCACAGTACAAATCGACTTTTTGGGCCAAAAAAACGTGTTTTAGCATTTTTTTTTGTCTGAAAATTGAAATTTTTCTAGCACAGTACAAATCGACTTTTTGGGCCAAAAAAACGTGTTTTAGCATTTTTTTTGCCTGAAAATTGAAATTTTTCTAGCACAGTACAAATCGACTTTTTGGGCCAAAAAAATGTGTTTTAGCACTTTTTTTGCCTGAAAATTGAAATTTTTCTAGCACAGTACAAATCGACTTTTTGGGCCAAAAAAACGTGTTTTAGCATTTTTTTTGCCTGAAAATTGAAATTTTTCTAGCACAGTACAAATCGACTTTTTGGGCCAAAAAAACGTGTTTTAGCATTTTTTTTGCCTGAAAATTGATATTTTTCTAGCACAGTACAAATCGACTTTTTGGGCCAAAAAAACGTGTTTTAGCATTTTTTTTGCCTGAAAATTGAAATTTTTCTAGCACAGTACAAATCGACTTTTTGGGCCAAAAAAACGTGTTTTAGCATTTTTTTTGCCTGAAAATTAAAATTTTTCTAACACAGTACAAATCGACTTTTTGGGCCAAAAAAACGTGTTTTAGCATTTTTTTTGCCTGAAAATTGAAATTTTTCTAGCACCGTACAAATCGACTTTTTGGGCCAAAAAAACGTGTTTTAGCATTTTTTTTGCCTGAAAATTGAAATTTTTCTAGCACAGTACAAATCGAATTTTTGGGCCAAAAAAACGTGTTTTAGCATTTTTTTTGCCTGAAAATTGAAATTTTTCTAGCACAGTACAGATCGACTTTTTGGGCCAAAAAAACGTGTTTTAGCATTTTTTTTGCCTGAAAATTGAAATTTTTCTAGCACAGTGCAAATCGACTTTTTGGCCAAAAAAACGTGTTTTAGCATTTTTTTTGCCTGAAAATTGAAATTTTTCTAGCACAGTACAAATCGACTTTTTGGGCCAAAAATACGTGTTTTAGCATATTTTTTGCCTGAAAATTGAAATTTTTCTAGCACAGTACAAATCGATTTTTTGGGCCAAAAAAACGTGTTTTAGCATTTTTTTTGCCTGAAAATTGAAATTTTTCTAGCACAGTACAAATCGACTTTTTGGGCCAAAAATACGTGTTTTAGCATATTTTTTGCCTGAAAATTGAAATTTTTCTAGCACAGTACAAATCGACTTTTTGGGCCAAAAAAACGTGTTTTAGCATTTTTTTTGCCTGAAAATTGAAATTTTTCTAGCACAGTACAAATCGACTTTTTGGGCCAAAAAAACGTGTTTTAGCATTTTTTTTGTTTGAAAATTGAAATTTTTCTAGCACAGTACAAATCGACTTTTTGGGCCAAAAAAACGTGTTTTAGCATTTTTTTTGCCTGAAAATTGAAATTTTTCTAGCACAGTACAAATCGACTTTTTGGGCCAAAAAAACGTGTTTTAGCATTTTTTTTGCCTGAAAATTGAAATTTTTCTAGCACAGTACAAATCGACTTTTTGGGCCAAAAAAACGTGTTTTAGCATTTTTTTTGCCTGAAAATTGAAATTTTTCTAGCACAGTACAAATCGACTTTTTGGGCCAAAAAAACGTGTTTTTGCATTTTTTTTGCATGAAAATTGAAATTTTTCTAGCACAGTACAAATCGACTTTTTGGGCCAAAAAAACGTGTTTTAGCATTTTTTTTGCCTGAAAATTGAAATTTTTCTAGCACAGTTCAAATCGACTTTTTGGGCCAAAAAAACGTGTTTTAGCATTTTTTTTGCCTGAAAATTGAAATTTTTCTAGCACAGTACAAATCGACTTTTTGGGCCAAAAAAACGTGTTTTAGCATTTTTTTTGCCTGAAAATTGAAATTTTTCTAGCACAGTACAAATCGACTTTTGGGCCAAAAAAACGTGTTTTAGCATTTTTTTTGCCTGAAAATTGAAATTTTTCTAGCACAGTACAAATCGACTTTTTGGGCCAAAAAAACGTGTTTTAGCATTTTTTTTGCCTGAAAATTGAAATTTTTCTAGCACAGTACAAATCGACTTTTTGGGCCAAAAAAACGTGTTTTAGCATTTTTTTTGCCTGAAAATTGAAATTTTTCTAGCACAGTACAAATCGACTTTTTGGGCCAAAAAAACGTGTTTTTGCATTTTTTTTGCCTGAAAATTGAAATTTTTCTAGCACAGTACAAATCGACTTTTTGGGCCAAAAAAACGTGTTTTAGCATTTTTTTTGCCTGAAAATTGAAATTTTTCTAGCACAGTACAAATCGACTTTTTGGGCCAAAAAAACGTGTTTTAGCATTTTTTTTGCCTGAAAATTGAAATTTTTCTAGCACAGTACAAATCGACTTTTTGGGCCAAAAAAACGTGTTTTTGCATTTTTTTTGCCTGAAAATTGAAATTTTTCTAGCACTGTACAAATCGACTTTTTGGGCCAAAAAAACGTGTTTTAGCATTTTTTTTGACTGAAAATTGAAATTTTTCTAGCACAGTACAAATCGACTTTTTGGGCCAAAAAAACGTGTTTTAGCATTTTTTTTGCCTGAAAATTGAATTTTTTCTAGCACAGTACAAATCGACTTTTTGGGCCAAAAAAACGTGTTTTAGCATTTTTTTTGCCTGAAAATTGAAATTTTTCTAGCACAGTACAAATCGACTTTTTGGGCCAAAAAAACGTGTTTTAGCATTTTTTTTGCCTGAAAATTGAAATTTTTCTAGCACAGTACAAATCGACTTTTTGGGCCAAAAAAACGTGTTTTAGCATTTTTTTTGCCTGAAAATTGAAATTTTTCTAGCACAGTACAAATCGTCTTTTTGGGCCAAAAAACGTGTTTTAGCATTTTTTTTGCCTGAAAATTGAAATTTTTCTAGCACAGTACAAATCGACTTTTTGGGCCAAAAAAACGTGTTTTAGCATTTTTTTTGCCTGAAAATTGAAATTTTTCTAGCACAGTACAAATCGACTTTTTGGGCGAAAAAAACGTGTTTTAGCATTTTTTTTGCCTGAAAATTGAAATTTTTCTAGCACAGTACAAATCGACTTTTTGGGCCAAAAAAACGTGTTTTAGCATTTTTTTTGCCTGAAAATAGAAATTTTTCTAGCACAGTACAAATCGACTTTTTGGGCCAAAGAAACGTGTTTTAGCATTTTTTTTGCCTGAAAATTGAACTTTTTCTATCACAGTACAAATCGACTTTTTGGGCCAAAAAAACGTGTTTTAGCATTTTTTTTGCCTGAAAATTGAAATTTTTCTAGCACAGTACAAATCGACTTTTTGGGCCAAAAAAACGTGTTTTAGCATTTTTTTTGCCTGAAAATTGAAATTTTTCTAGCACAGTACAAATCGACTTTTTGGGCCAAAAAAACGTGTTTTAGCATTTTTTTTGCCTGAAAATTGAATTTTTTCTAGCACAGTACAAATCGACTTTTTGGGCCAAAAAAACGTGTTTTAGCATTTTTTTTGCTTGAAAATTGAAATTTTTCTAGCACAGTACAAATCGACTTTTTGGGCCAAAAAAACGTGTTTTTGCATTTTTTTTGCCTGAAAATTGAAATTTTTCTAGCACAGTACAAATCGACTTTTTGGGCCAAAAAAAACATGTTTTAGCATTTTTTTTGCCTGAAAATTGAAATTTTTCTAGCACAGTACAAATCGACTTTTTGGGCCAAAAAAACGTGTTTTAGCATTTTTTTTGCCTGAAAATTGAAATTTTTCTAGCACAGTACAAATCGACTTTTTGGGCCAAAAAAACGTGTTTTTGCATTTTTTTTGCCTGAAAATTGAAATTTTTCTAGCACAGTACAAATCGACTTTTTGGGCCAAAAAAACGTGTTTTAGCATTTTTTTTGCCTGAAAATTGAAATTTTTCTAGCACAGTACAAATCGACTTTTTGGGCCAAAAAAACGTGTTTTAGCATTTTTTTTGCCTGAAAATTGAAATTTTTCTAGCACAGTACAAATCGACTTTTTGGGCCAAAAAAACGTGTTTTTGCATTTTTTTTGCCTGAAAATTGAAATTTTTCTAGCACTGTACAAATCGACTTTTTGGGCCAAAAAAACGTGTTTTAGCATTTTTTTTGACTGAAAATTGAAATTTTTCTAGCACAGTACAAATCGACTTTTTGGGCCAAAAAAACGTGTTTTAGCATTGTTTTTGCCTGAAAATTGAATTTTTTCTAGCACAGTACAAATCGACTTTTTTGGCCAAAAAAACGTGTTTTAGCATTTTTTTTGCCTGAAAATTGAAATTTTTCTAGCACAGTACAAATCGACTTTTTGGGCCAAAAAAACGTGTTTTAGCATTTTTTTTGCCTGAAAATTGAAATTTTTCTAGCACAGTACAAATCGACTTTTTGGGCCAAAAAAACGTGTTTTAGCATTTTTTTTGCCTGAAAATTGAAATTTTTCTAGCACAGTACAAATCGTCTTTTTGGGCCAAAAAACGTGTTTTAGCATTTTTTTTGCCTGAAAATTGAAATTTTTCTAGCACAGTACAAATCGACTTTTTGGGCCAAAAAAACGTGTTTTAGCATTTTTTTTGCCTGAAAATTGAAATTTTTCTAGCACAGTACAAATCGACTTTTTGGGCCAAAAAAACGTGTTTTAGCATTTTTTTTGCCTGAAAATTGAAATTTTTCTAGCACAGTACAAATCGACTTTTTGGGCCAAAAAAACGTGTTTTAGCATTTTTTTTGCCTGAAAATTGAAATTTTTCTAGCACAGTACAAATCGACTTTTTGGGCCAAAAAAACGTGTTTTAGCATTTTTTTTGCCTGAAAATTGAAATTTTTCTAGCACAGTACAAATCGACTTTTTGGGCCAAAAAAACGTGTTTTAGCATTTTTTTTGCCTGAAAATTGAAATTTTTCTAGCACAGTACAAATCGACTTTTTGGGCCAAAAAAACGTGTTTTAGCATTTTTTTTGCCTGAAAATTGAAATTTTTCTAGCACAGTACAAATCGACTTTTTGGGCCAAAAAAACGTGTTTTAGCATTTTTTTTGCCTGAAAATTGAAATTTTTCTAGTACAGTACAAATCGACTTTTTGGGCCAAAAAAACGTGTTTTAGCATTTTTTTTGCCTGAAAATTGAAATTTTTCTAGCACAGTACAAATCGACTTTTTGGGCCAAAAAAACGTGTTTTAGCATTTTTTTTGCCTGAAAATTGAAATTTTTCTAGCACAGTACAAATCGACTTTTTGGGCCAAAAAAACGTGTTTTAGCATTTTTTTTGCCTGAAAATTGAAATTTTTCTAGCACAGTACAAATCGACTTTTTGGGCCAAAAAAACGTGTTTTAGCATTTTTTTTGCCTGAAAATTGAAATTTTTCTAGCACAGTACAAATCGACTTTTTGGGCCAAAAAAACGTGTTTTAGCATTTTTTTTGCCTGAAAATTGAAATTTTTCTAGCACAGTACAAATCGACTTTTTGGGCCAAAAAAACGTGTTTTAACATTTTTTTTGCCTGAAAATTGATATTTTTCTAGCACAGTACAAATCGACTTTTTGGGCCAAAAAAACGTGTTTTAGCATTTTTTTTGCCTGAAAATTGAAATTTTTCTAGCACAGTACAAATCGACTTTTTGGGCCAAAAAAACGTGTTTTAGCATTTTTTTGCCTGAAAATTGAAATTTTTCTAGCACAGTACAAATCGACTTTTTGGGCCAAAAAAACGTGTTTTAGCATTTTTTTTGCCTGAAAATTGAAATTTTTCTAGCACAGTACAAATCGACTTTTTGGGCCAAAAAAACGTGTTTTAGCATTTTTTTTGCCTGAAAATTGAAATTTTTCTAGCACAGTACAAATCGACTTTTTGGGCCAAAAAAACGTGTTTTAGCATTTTTTTTGCCTGAAAATTTAAATTTTTCTAGCACAGTACAAATCGACTTTTTGGGCCAAAAAAACGTGTTTTAGCATTTTTTTTGCCTGAAAATTGAAATTTTTCTAGCACAGTACAAATCGACTTTTTGGGCCAAAAAAACGTGTTTTAGCATTTTTTTTGCCTGAAAATTGAAATTTTTCTAGCACAGTACAAATCGACTTTTTGGGCCAAAAAAACGTTTTTTAGCATTTTTTTTGCCTGAAAATTGAAATTTTTCTAGCACAGTACAAATCGACATTTTGGGCCAAAAAAACGTGTTTTAGCATTTTTTTTGCCTTAAAATTGAAATTTTTCTAGCACAGTACAAATCGACTTTTTGGGCCAAAAAAACGTGTTTTGGCATTTTTTTTTTGCCTGAAAATTGAAATTTTTCTAGCACAGTATAAATCGACTTTTTGGGCCAAAAAAACGTGTTTTAGCCTTTTTTTTGCCTGAAAATTGAAATTTTTCTAGCACAGTACAAATCGACTTTTTGGGCCAAAAAAACGTGTTTTAGCATTTTTTTTGCCTGAAAATTGAAATTTTTCTAGCACAGTACAAATCGACTTTTTGGGCCAAAAAAAACGTGTTTTAGCATTTTTTTTGCCTGAAAATTGAAATTTTTCTAACACAGTACAAATCGACTTTTTGGGCCAAAAAAACGTGTTTTAGCATTTTTTTTGCCTGAAAATTGAAATTTTTCTAGCACAGTACAAATCGTCTTTTTGGGCCAAAAAAACGTGTTTTAGCATTTTTTTTGCCTGAAAATTGAAATTTTTCTAGCACAGTACAAATCGACTTTTTGGGCCAAAAAAACGTGTTTTATCATTTTTTTTGCCTGAAAATTGAAATTTTTCTAACACAGTACAAATCGACTTTTTGGGCCAAAAAAACGTGTTTTAGCATTTTTTTTGCCTGAAAATTGAAATTTTTCTAGCACAGTACAAATCGACTTATTGGGCCAAAAAAACGTGTTTTAGCATTTTTTTTGCCTGAAAATTGAAATTTTTCTAGCACAGTACAAATCGACTTTTTGGGCCAAAAAAACGTGTTTTAGCATTTTTT
This sequence comes from Petrolisthes manimaculis, assembly GCA_034508575.1. Taxonomy (NCBI): domain Eukaryota; kingdom Metazoa; phylum Arthropoda; class Malacostraca; order Decapoda; family Porcellanidae; genus Petrolisthes; species Petrolisthes manimaculis. The sequence continues at coordinate 27,468 of JAWZYT010004123.1, forward strand.
TTGCCTGAAAATTGAAATTTTTCTAGCACAGTACAAATCGACTTTTTGGGCCAAAAAAACGTGTTTTAGCATTTTTTTTGCCTGAAAATTGAAATTTTTCTAGCACAGTACAAATCGACTTTTTGGGCCAAAAAAACGTGTTTTAGCATTTTTTTTGCCTGAAAATTGAAATTTTTCTAGCACAGTACAAATCGACTTTTTGGGCCAAAAAAACGTGTTTTAGCATTTTTTTTGCCTGAAAATTGAAATTTTTCTAGCACAGTACAAATCGACTTTTTGGGCCAAAAAAACGTGTTTTAGCATTTTTTTTGCCTGAAAATTGAAATTTTTCTAGCACAGTACAAATCGACTTTTTGGGCCAAAAAAACGTGTTTTAGCATTTTTTTTGCCTGAAAATTGAATTTTTTCTAGCACAGTACAAATCGACTTTTTGGGCCAAAAAAACGTGTTTTAGCATTTTTTTTTGCCTGAAAATTGAAATTTTTCTAGCACAGTACAAATCGACTTTTTGGGCCAAAAAAACGTGTTTTAGCCTTTTTTTTGCCTGAAAATTGAAATTTTTCTAGCACAGTACAAATCGACTTTTTGGGCCAAAAAAACGTGTTTTAGCCTTTTTTTTGCCTGAAAATTGAAATTTTTCTAGCACAGTACAAATCGACTTTTTGGGCCAAAAAAAACGTGTTTTAGCATTTTTTTTGCCTGAAAATTGAAATTTTTCTAGCACAGTACAAATCGACTTTTTGGGCCAAAAAAACGTGTTTTAGCATTTTTTTTGCCTGAAAATTGAAATTTTTCTAGCACAGTACAAATCGTCTTTTTGGGCCAAAAAAACGTGTTTTAGCATTTTTTTTGCCTGAAAATTGAAATTTTTCTAGCACAGTACAAATCGACTTTTTGGGCCAAAAAAACGTGTTTTATCATTTTTTTTGCCTGAAAATTGAAATTTTTCTAACACAGTACAAATCGACTTTTTGGGCCAAAAAAACGTGTTTTAGCATTTTTTTTGCCTGAAAATTGAAATTTTTCTAGCACAGTACAAATCGACTTTTTGGGCCAAAAAAACGTGTTTTAGCATTTTTTTTGCCTGAAAATTGAAATTTTTCTAGCACAGTACAAATCGACTTTTTGGGCCAAAAAAACGTGTTTTAGCATTTTTTTTGCCTGAAAATTGATTTTTTTCTAGCACAGTACAAATCGACTTTTTGGGCCAAAAAAACGTGTTTTAGCATTTTTTTTGCCTGAAAATTGAATTTTTTCTAGCACAGTACAAATCGACTTTTTGGGCCAAAAAAACGTGTTTTAGCATTTTTTTTTTGCCTGAAAATTGAAATTTTTCTAGCACAGTACAAATCGACTTTTTGGGCCAAAAAAACGTGTTTTAGCCTTTTTTTTGCCTGAAAATTGAAATTTTTCTAGCACAGTACAAATCGACTTTTTGGGCCAAAAAACGTGTTTTAGCATTTTTTTTGCCTGAAAATTGAAATTTTTCTAGCACAGTACAAATCGACTTTTTGGGCCAAAAAAAACGTGTTTTAGCATTTTTTTTGCCTGAAAATTGAAATTTTTCTAGCACAGTACAAATCGACTTTTTGGGCCAAAAAAACGTGTTTTAGCATTTTTTTTGCCTGAAAATTGAAATTTTTCTAGCACAGTACAAATCGTCTTTTTGGGCCAAAAAAACGTGTTTTAGCATTTTTTTTGCCTGAAAATTGAAATTTTTCTAGCACAGTACAAATCGACTTTTTGGGCCAAAAAAACGTGTTTTATCATTTTTTTTGCCTGAAAATTGAAATTTTTCTAACACAGTACAAATCGACTTTTTGGGCCAAAAAAACGTGTTTTAGCATTTTTTTTGCCTGAAAATTGAAATTTTTCTAGCACAGTACAAATCGACTTTTTGGGCCAAAAAAACGTGTTTTAGCATTTTTTTTGCCTGAAAATTGAAATTTTTCTAGCACAGTACAAATCGACTTTTTGGGCCAAAAAAACGTGTTTTAGCATTTTTTTTGCCTGAAAATTGAAATTTTTCTAGCACAGTACAAATCGACTTTTTGGGCCAAAAAAACGTGGTTTAGCATTTTTTTTGCCTGAAAATTGAAATTTTTCTAGCACAGTACAAATCGACTTTTTGGGCCAAAAAAACGTGTTTTAGCATTTTTTTTGCCTGAAAATTGAAATTTTTCTAGCACAGTACAAATCGACTTTTTGGGCCAAAAAAACGTGTTTTAGCATTTTTTTTGCCTGAAAATTGAAATTTTTCTAGCACAGTACAAATCGACTTTTTGGGCCAAAAAAACGTGTTTTAGCATTTTTTTTGCCTGAAAATTGAAATTTTTCTAGCACAGTACAAATCGCTTCTGAGACCCAAAAAACTCGATTTTTCGGTGTTTTTAGGCTATATTTGGGATATAAACGGGTATCGAAGATGCATGCACAAATCGACTTTTTGGGCCAAAAAAAAGTGTTTTAGCATTTTTTTTGCCTGAAAATTGAATTTTTTCTAGCACAGTACAAATCGACTTTTTGGGCCAAAAAAACGTGTTCTAGCAATTTTTTTGCCTGAAAATTGAAATTTTTCTAGCACAGTACAAATCGACTTTTTGGGCCAAAAAAACGTGTTTTAGCATTTTTTTTGCCTGAAAATTGAAATTTTTCTAGCACAGTACAAATCGACTTTTTGGGCCAAAAAAACGTGTTTTAGCATTTTTTTTGCCTGAAAATTGAAATTTTTCTAGCACAGTACAAATCGACTTTTTGGGCCAAAAAAACGTGTTTTAGCATTTTTTTTGCCTGAAAATTGAAATTTTTCTAGCACAGTACAAATCGACTTTTTGGGCCAAAAAAACGTGTTTTAGCATTTTTTTTGCCTGAAAATTGAAATTTTTCTAGCACAGTACAAATCGACTTTTTGGGCCAAAAAAACGTGTTTTAGCATTTTTTTTGCCTGAAAATTGAAATTTTTCTAGCACAGTACAAATCGACTTTTTGGGCCAAAAAAACGTGTTTTAGCATTTTTTTTTGCCTGAAAATTGAAATTTTTCTAGCACAGTACAAATCGACTTTTTGGGCCAAAAAAACGTGTTTTAGCATTTTTTTTGCCTGAAAATTGATATTTTTCTAGCACAGTACAAATCGACTTTTTGGGCCAAAAAAACGTGTTTTAGCATTTTTTTTGCCTGAAAATTGAATTTTTTCTAGCACAGTACAAATCGACTTTTTGGGCCAAAAAAACGTGTTTTAGCATTTTTTTTGCCTGAAAATTGAAATTTTTCTAGCACAGTACAAATCGACTTTTTGGGCCAAAAAAACGTGTTTTAGCATTTTTTTTGCCTGAAAAATGAAATTTTTCTAGCACAGTACAAATCGACTTTTTGGGCCAAAAAAACGTGTTTTAGCATTTTTTTTGCCTGAAAATTGAAATTTTTCTAGCACAGTACAAATCGACTTTTTGGGCCAAAAAAACGTGTTTTAGCATTTTTTTTGCCTGAAAATTAAAATTTTTCTAGCACAGTACAAATCGACTTTTTGGGCCAAAAAAACGTGTTTTAGCATTTTTTTTGCTTGAAAATTGAAATTTTTCTAGCACAGTACAAATCGACTTTTTGGGCCAAAAAAATGTGTTTTAGCATTTTTTTTGCCTGAAAATTGAAATTTTTCTAGCACAGTACAAATCGACTTTTTGGGCCAAAAAAACGTGTTTTAGCATTTTTTTTGCCTGAAAATTGAAATTTTTCTAGCACAGTACAAATCGACTTTTTGGGCCAAAAAAACGTGTTTTAGCATTTTTTTTGCCTGAAAATTGAAATTTTTCTAGCACAGTACAAATCGACTTTTTGGGCCAAAAAAACGTGTTTTAGCATTTTTTTTGCCTGAAAATTGAAATTTTTCTAGCACAGTACAAATCGACTTTTTGGGCCAAAAAAACGTGTTTTAGCATTTTTTTTGCCTGAAAATTGAAATTTTTCTAGCACAGTACAAATCGACTTTTTGGGCCAAAAAAACGTGTTTTAGCATTTTTTTTGCCTGAAAATTGAAATTTTTCTAGCACAGTACAAATCGACTTTTTGGGCCAAATAAACGTGTTTTAGCATTTTTTTTGCCTGAAAATTGAAATTTTTCTAGCACAGTACAAATCGACTTTTTGGGCCAAAAAAACGTGTTTTAGCATTTTTTTTGCCTGAAAAATGAAATTTTTCTAGCACAGTACAAATCGACTTTTTGGGCCAAAAAAACGTGTTTTAGCATTTTTTTTGCCTGAAAATTGAAATTTTTCTAGCACAGTACAAATCGACTTTTTGGGCCAAAAAAACGTGTTTTAGCATTTTTTTTGCCTGAAAATTGAAATTTTTCTAGCACTGTACAAATCGACTTTTTGGGCCAAAAAAACGTGTTTTAGCATTTATTTTGCCTGAAAATTGAAATTTTTCTAGCACAGTACAAATCGACTTTTTGGGCCAAAAAAACGTGTTTTAGCATTTTTTTTGCCTGAAAATTGAAATTTTTCTAGCACAGTACAAATCGACTTTTTGGGCCAAAAAAACGTGTTTTAGCATTTATTTTGCCTGAAAATTGAAATTTTTCTAGCACAGTACAAATCGACTTTTTGGGCCAAAAAAACGTGTTTTAGCATTTTTTTTGCCTGAAAATTGAAATTTTTCTAGCACAGTACAAATCGACTTTTTGGGCCAAAAAAACGTGTTTTAGCATTTTTTTTGCCTGAAAATTGAAATTTTTCTAGCACAGTACAAATCGACTTTTTGGGCCAAAAAAACGTGTTTTAGCATTTTTTTTGCCTGAAAATTGAAATTTTTCTAGCACAGTACAAATCGACTTTTTGGGCCAAAAAAACGTGTTTTAGCATTTTTTTTGCCTGAAAATTGAAATTTTTCTAGCACTGTACAAATCGACTTTTTGGGCCAAAAAAACGTGTTTTAGCATTTTTTTTGCCTGAAAATTGAAATTTTTCTAGCACAGTACAAATCGACTTTTTGGGCCAAAAAAACGTGTTTTAGCATTTTTTTTGCCTGAAAATTGAAATTTTTCTAGCACTGTACAAATCGACTTTTTGGGCCAAAAAAACGTGTTTTAGCATTTATTTTGCCTGAAAATTGAAATTTTTCTAGCACAGTACAAATCGACTTTTTGGGCCAAAAAAACGTGTTTTAGCATTTTTTTTGCCTGAAAATTGAAATTTTTCTAGCACAGTACAAATCGACTTTTTGGGCCAAAAAAACGTGTTTTAGCATTTTTTTTGCCTGAAAATTGAAATTTTTCTAGCACAGTACAAATCGACTTTTTGGGCCAAAAAAACGTGTTTTAGCATTTTTTTTGCCTGAAAATTGAAATTTTTCTAGCACAGTACAAATCGACTTTTTGGGCCAAAAAAACGTGTTTTAGCATTTTTTTTGCCTGAAAATTGAAATTTTTCTAGCACAGTACAAATCGACTTTTTGGGCCAAAAAAACGTGTTTTAGCATTTTTTTTGCCTGAAAATTGAAATTTTTCTAGCACAGTACAAATCGACTTTTTGGGCCAAAAAAACGTGTTTTAGCATTTTTTTTGCCTGAAAATTGACATTTTTCTAGCACAGTACAAATCGACTTTTTGGGCCAAAAAAACGTGTTTTAGCATTTTTTTTGCCTGAAAATTGAAATTTTTCTAGCACAGTACAAATCGACTTTTTGGGCCAAAAAAACGTGTTTTAGCATTTTTTTTGCCTGAAAATTGACATTTTTCTAGCACAGTACAAATCGACTTTTTGGGCCAAAAAAACGTGTTTTAGCATTTTTTTTGCCTGAAAATTGAAATTTTTCTAGCACAGTACAAATCGACTTTTTGGGCCAAAAAAACGTGTTTTAGCATTTTTTTTGCCTGAAAATTGAAATTTTTCTAGCACAGTACAAATCGACTTTTTGGGCCAAAAAAACGTGTTTTAGCATTTTTTTTGCCTGAAAATTGATATTTTTCTAGCACAGTACAAATCGACTTTTTGGGCCAAAAAAACGTGTTTTAGCATTTTTTTTGCCTGAAAATTGAAATTTTTCTAGCACAGTACAAATCGACTTTTTGGGCCAAAAAAACGTGTTTTAGCATTTTTTTTGCCTGAAAATTGAATTTTTTCTAGCACAGTACAAATCGACTTTTTGGGCCAAAAAAACGTGTTTTAGCATTTTTTTTTTGCCTGAAAATTGAAATTTTTCTAGCACAGTACAAATCGACTTTTTGGGCCAAAAAAACGTGTTTTAGCCTTTTTTTTGCCTGAAAATTGAAATTTTTCTAGCACAGTACAAATCGACTTTTTGGGCCAAAAAACGTGTTTTAGCATTTTTTTTGCCTGAAAATTGAAATTTTTCTAGCACAGTACAAATCGACTTTTTGGGCCAAAAAAAACGTGTTTTAGCATTTTTTTTGCCTGAAAATTGAAATTTTTCTAGCACAGTACAAATCGACTTTTTGGGCCAAAAAAACGTGTTTTAGCATTTTTTTTGCCTGAAAATTGAAATTTTTCTAGCACAGTACAAATCGTCTTTTTGGGCCAAAAAAACGTGTTTTAGCATTTTTTTTGCCTGAAAATTGAAATTTTTCTAGCACAGTACAAATCGACTTTTTGGGCCAAAAAAACGTGTTTTAGCATTTTTTTTGCCTGAAAATTGAAATTTTTCTAGCACAATACAAATCGACTTTTTGGGCCAAAAAAACGTGTTTTAGCATTTTTTTTGCCTGAAAATTGAAATTTTTCTAGCACAGTACAAATCGACTTTTTGGGCCAAAAAAACGTGTTTTAGCATTTTTTTTGCCTGAAAATTGAAATTTTTCTAGCACAGTACAAATCGACTTTTTGGGCCAAAAAAACGTGGTTTAGCATTTTTTTTGCCTGAAAATTGAAATTTTTCTAGCACAGTACAAATCGACTTTTTGGGCCAAAAAAACGTGTTTTAGCATTTTTTTTGCCTGAAAATTGAAATTTTTCTAGCACAGTACAAAATCGACTTTTTGGGCCAAAAAAAGGTGTTTTAGCATTTTTTTTGCCTGAAAATTGAATTTTTCTAGCACAGTACAAATCGACTTTTTGGGCCAAAAAAACGTGTTTTAGCATTTTTTTTGCCTGAAAATTGAAATTTTTCTAGCACAGTACAAATCGCTTCTGAGACCCAAAAAACTCGATTTTTCGGTGTTTTTAGGCTATATTTGGGATATAAACGGGTATCGAAGATGCATGCACAAATCGACTTTTTGGGCCAAAAAAAAGTGTTTTAGCATTTTTTTTGCCTGAAAATTGAAATTTTTCTAGCACAGTACAAATCGACTTTTTGGGCCAAAAAAACGTGTTTTAGCATTTTTTTTGCCTGAAAATTGATTTTTTTCTAGCACAGTACAAATCGACTTTTTGGGCCAAAAAAACGTGTTTTAGCATTTTTTTTGCCTGAAAATTGAAATTTTTCTAGCACAGTACAAATCGACTTTTTGGGCCAAAAAAACGTGTTTTAGCATTTTTTTTGCCTGAAAAATGAAATTTTTCTAGCACAGTACAAATCGACTTTTTGGGCCAAAAAAACGTGTTTTAGCATTTTTTTTGCCTGAAAATTGAAATTTTTCTAGCACAGTACAAATCGACTTTTTGGGCCAAAAAAACGTGTTTTAGCATTTTTTTTGCCTGAAAATTAAAATTTTTCTAGCACAGTACAAATCGACTTTTTGGGCCAAAAAAACGTGTTTTAGCATTTTTTTTGCTTGAAAATTGAAATTTTTCTAGCACAGTACAAATCGACTTTTTGGGCCAAAAAAACGTGTTTTAGCATTTTTTTTGCCTGAAAATTGAAATTTTTCTAGCACAGTACAAATCGACTTTTTGGGCCAAAAAAACGTGTTTTAGCATTTTTTTTGCCTGAAAATTGAAATTTTTCTAGCACAGTACAAATCGACTTTTTGGGCCAAAAAAACGTGTTTTAGCATTTTTTTTGCCTGAAAATTGAAATTTTTCTAGCACAGTACAAATCGACTTTTTGGGCCAAAAAAACGTGTTTTAGCATTTTTTTTGCCTGAAAATTGAAATTTTTCAACACAGTACAAATCGACTTTTTGGGCCAAAAAAACGTGTTTTAGCATTTTTTTTGCCTGAAAATTGAAATTTTTCTAGCACAGTACAAATCGACTTTTTGGGCCAAAAAAACGTGTTTTAGCATTTTTTTTGCCTGAAAATTGAAATTTTTCTAGCACAGTACAAATCGACTTTTTGGGCCAAAAAAACGTGTTTTAGCATTTTTTTTGCCTGAAAATTGAAATTTTTCTAGCACAGTACAAATCGACTTTTTGGGCCAAAAAAACGTGTTTTAGCATTTTTTTTGCCTGAAAATTGAAATTTTTCTAGCACAGTACAAATCGACTTTTTGGGCCAAAAAAACGTGTTTTAGCATTTTTTTTGCCTGAAAATTGAAATTTTTCTAGCACAGTACAAATCGACTTTTTGGGCCAAAAAAACGTGTTTTAGCATTTTTTTTGCCTGAAAATTGAAATTTTTCTAGCACTGTACAAATCGACTTTTTGGGCCAAAAAAACGTGTTTTAGCATTTATTTTGCCTGAAAATTGAAATTTTTCTAGCACAGTACAAATCGACTTTTTGGGCCAAAAAAACGTGTTTTAGCATTTTTTTTGCCTGAAAATTGAAATTTTTCTAGCACAGTACAAATCGACTTTTTGGGCCAAAAAAACGTGTTTTAGCATTTTTTTTGCCTGAAAATTGAAATTTTTCTAGCACAGTACAAATCGACTTTTTGGGCCAAAAAAACGTGTTTTAGCATTTTTTTTGCCTGAAAATTGAAATTTTTCTAGCACAGTACAAATCGACTTTTTGGGCCAAAAAAACGTGTTTTAGCATTTTTTTTGCCTGAAAATTGAAATTTTTCTAGCACAGTACAAATCGACTTTTTGGGCCAAAAAAACGTGTTTTAGCATTTTTTTTGCCTGAAAATTGAAATTTTTCTAGCACAGTACAAATCGACTTTTTGGGCCAAAAAAACGTGTTTTAGCATTTTTTTTGCCTGAAAATTGACATTTTTCTAGCACAGTACAAATCGACTTTTTGGGCCAAAAAAACGTGTTTTAGCATTTTTTTTGCCTGAAAATTGAAATTTTTCTAGCACAGTACAAATCGACTTTTTGGGCCAAAAAAACGTGTTTTAGCATTTTTTTTGCCTGAAAATTGAAATTTTTCTAGCACAGTACAAATCGACTTTTTGGGCCAAAAAAACGTGTTTTAGCATTTTTTTTGCCTGAAAATTGAAATTTTTCTAGCACAGTACAAATCGACTTTTTGGGCCAAAAAAACGTGTTTTAGCATTTTTTTTGCCTGAAAATTGAAATTTTTCTAGCACAGTACAAATCGACTTTTTGGGCCAAAAAAAACGTGTTTTAGCATTTTTTTTGCCTGAAAATTGAAATTTTTCTAGCACAGTACAAATCGACTTTTTGGGCCAAAAAAACGTGTTTTAGCATTTTTTTTGCCTGAAAGTTGAAATTTTTCTAGCACAGTACAAATCGACTTTTTGGGCCAAAAAAACGTGTTTTAGCATTTTTTTTGCCTGAAAATTGAAATTTTTCTAGCACAGTACAAATCGACTTTTTGGGCCAAAAAAACGTGTTTTAGCATTTTTTTTGCCTGAAAATTGAAATTTTTCTAGCACAGTACAAATCGACTTTTTGGGCCAAAAAAACGTATTTTAGCATTTTTTTTGCCTGAAAATTGAAATTTTTCTAGCACAGTACAAATCGACTTTTTGGGCCAAAAAAACGTGTTTTAGCATTTTTTTTGCCTGAAAATTGAAATTTTTCTAGCACAGTACAAATCGACTTTTTGGGCCAAAAAAACGTGTTTTAGCATTTTTTTTGCCTGAAAATTGAAATTTTTCTAGCACAGTACAAATCGACTTTTTGGGCCAAAAAAACGTGTTTTAGCATTTTTTTTGCCTGAAAATTGAAATTTTTCTAGCACTGTACAAATCGACTTTTTGGGCCAAAAAAACGTGTTTTAGCATTTATTTTGCCTGAAAATTGAAATTTTTCTAGCACAGTACAAATCGACTTTTTGGGCCAAAAAAACGTGTTTTAGCATTTTTTTTGCCTGAAAATTGAAATTTTTCTAGCACAGTACAAATCGACTTTTTGGGCCAAGAAAACGTGTTTTAGCATTTTTTTTTGCCTGAAAATTGAAATTTTTCTAGCACAGTACAAATCGACTTTTTGGGCCAAAAAAACGTGTTTTAGCATTTTTTTTGCCTGAAAATTGAAATTTTTCTAGCACAGTACAAATCGACTTTTTGGGCCAAAAAAACGTGTTTTAGCATTTTTTTTGCCTGAAAATTGAAATTTTTCTAGCACAGTACAAATCGACTTTTTGGGCCAAAAAAACGTGTTTTAGCATTTTTTTTGCCTGAAAATTGACATTTTTCTAGCACAGTACAAATCGACTTTTTGGGCCAAAAAAACGTGTTTTAGCATTTTTTTTGCCTGAAAATTGAAATTTTTCTAGCACAGTACAAATCGACTTTTTGGGCCAAAAAAACGTGTTTTAGCATTTTTTTTGCCTGAAAATTGAAATTTTTCTAGCACAGTACAAATCGACTTTTTGGGCCAAAAAAAGGTGTTTTAGCATTTTTTTTGCCTGAAAATTGAAATTTTTCTAGCACAGTACAAATCGACTTTTTGGGCCAAAAAAACGTGTTTTAGCATTTTTTTTGCCTGAAAATTGAAATTTTTCTAGCACAGTACAAATCGACTTTTTGGGCCAAAAAAACGTGTTTTAGCATTTTTTTTGCCTGAAAATTGAAATTTTTCTAGCACAGTACAAATCGACTTTTTGGGCCAAAAAAACGTGTTTTAGCATTTTTTTTGCCTGAAAATTGAAATTTTTCTAGCACAGTACAAATCGACTTTTTGGGCCAAAAAAACGTGTTTTAGCATTTTTTTTGCCTGAAAATTGAAATTTTTCTAGCACTGTACAAATCGACTTTTTGGGCCAAAAAAACGTGTTTTAGCATTTATTTTGCCTGAAAATTGAAATTTTTCTAGCACAGTACAAATCGACTTTTTGGGCCAAAAAAACGTGTTTTAGCATTTTTTTTTGCCTGAAAATTGAAATTTTTCTAGCACAGTACAAATCGACTTTTTGGGCCAAAAAAACGTGTTTTAGCATTTTTTTTGCCTGAAAATTGAAATTTTTCTAGCACAGTACAAATCGACTTTTTGGGCCAAAAAAACGTGTTTTAGCATTTTTTTTGCCTGAAAATTGAAATTTTTCTAGCACAGTACAAATCGACTTTTTGGGCCAAAAAAACGTGTTTTAGCATTTTTTTTGCCTGAAAATTGAAATTTTTCTAGCACAGTACAAATCGACTTTTTGGGCCAAAAAAACGTGTTTTAGCATTTTTTTTGCCTGAAAATTGAAATTTTTCTAGCACAGTACAAATCGACTTTTTGGGCCAAAAAACGTGTTTTAGCATTTTTTTTGCCTGAAAATTGAAATTTTTCTAGCACTGTACAAATCGACTTTTTGGGCCAAAAAAACGTGTTTTAGCATTTATTTTGCCTGAAAATTGAAATTTTTCTAGCACAGTACAAATCGACTTTTTGGGCCAAAAAAACGTGTTTTAGCATTTTTTTTGCCTGAAAATTGAAATTTTTCTAGCACAGTACAAATCGACTTTTTGGGCCAAAAAAACGTGTTTTAGCATTTTTTTTTGCCTGAAAATTGAAATTTTTCTAGCACAGTACAAATCGACTTTTTGGGCCAAAAAAACGTGTTTTAGCATTTTTTTTGCCTGAAAATTGAAATTTTTCTAGCACAGTACAAATCGACTTTTTGGGCCAAAAAAACGTGTTTTAGCATTTTTTTTGCCTGAAAATTGAAATTTTTCTAGCACAGTACAAATCGACTTTTTGGGCCAAAAAAACGTGTTTTAGCATTTTTTTTGCCTGAAAATTGAAATTTTTCTAGCACAGTACAAATCGACTTTTTGGGCCAAAAAAACGTGTTTTAGCATTTTTTTTGCCTGAAAATTGAAATTTTTCTAGCACAGTACAAATCGACTTTTTGGGCCAAAAAAACGTGTTTTAGCATTTTTTTTGCCTGAAAATTGAAATTTTTCTAGCACAGTACAAATCGACTTTTTGGGCCAAAAAAAACGTGTTTTAGCATTTTTTTTGCCTGAAAATTGAAATTTTTCTAGCACAGTACAAATCGACTTTTTGGGCCAAAAAAACGTGTTTTAGCATTTTTTTTGCCTGAAAATTGAAATTTTTCTAGCACAGTACAAATCGACTTTTTGGGCCAAAAAAACGTGTTTTAGCATTTTTTTTGCCTGAAAATTGAAATTTTTCTAGCACAGTACAAATCGACTTTTTGGGCCAAAAAAACGTGTTTTAGCATTTTTTTTGCCTGAAAATTGAAATTTTTCTAGTACAGTACAAATCGACTTTTTGGGCCAAAAAAACGTGTTTTAGCATTTTTTTTGCCTGAAAATTGAAATTTTTCTAGCACAGTACAAATCGACTTTTTGGGCCAAAAAAACGTGTTTTAGCATTTTTTTTGCCTGAAAATTGAAAATTTTCTAGCACAGTACAAATCGACTTTTTGGGCCAAAAAAACGTGTTTTAGCATTTTTTTTTCCTGAAAATTGATTTTTTTCTAGCACAGTACAAATCAACTTTTTGGGCCAAAAAAACGTGTTTTAGCATTTTTTTTGCCTGAAAATTGAAATTTTTCTAGCACAGTACAAATCGACTTTTTGGGCCAAAAAAACGTGTTTTAGCATTTTTTTTGCCTGAAAATTGAAATTTTTCTAGCACAGTACAAATCGACTTTTTGGGCCAAAAAAACGTGTTTTAGCATTTTTTTTGCCTGAAAATTGAATTTTTTCTAGCACAGTACAAATCGACTTTTTGGGCCAAAAAAACGTGTTTTAGCATTTTTTTTGCCTGAAAATTTAAATTTTTCTAGCACAGTACAAATCGACTTTTTGGGCCAAAAAAACGTGTTTTAGCATTTTTTTTGCTTGAAAATTGAAATTTTTCTAGCACAGTACAAATCGACTTTTTGGGCCAAAAAAACGTGTTTTAGCATTTTTTTTGCCTGAAAATTGAAATTTTTCTGGCACAGTACAAATCGACTTTTTGGGCCAAAAAAACGTGTTTTAGCATTTTTTTTGCCTGAAAATTGAAATTTTTCTACCACAGTACAAATCGACTTTTTGGGCCAAAAAAACGTGTTTTAGCATTTTTTTTGCCTGAAAATTGAATTTTTTCTAGCACAGTACAAATCGACTTTTTGGGCCAAAAAAACGTGTTTTAGCATTTTTTTTGCCTGAAAATTGAAATTTTTCTAGTACAGTACAAATCGACTTTTTGGGCCAAAAAAACGTGTTTTAGCATTTTTTTTGCCTGAAAATTGAAATTTTTCTAGCACAGTACAAATCGACTTTTTGGGCCAAAAAAACGTGTTTTAGCATTTTTTTTGCCTGAAAATTGAAATTTTTCTAGCACAGTACAAATCGACTTTTTGGGCCAAAAAAACGTGTTTTAGCATTTTTTTTGCCTGAAAATTGAAATTTTTCTAGCACAGTACAAATCGACTTTTTGGGCCTAAAAAACGTGTTTTAGCTTTTTTTTTGCCTGAAAATTGAAATTTTTCTAGCACAGTACAAATCGCTTCTGAGACCCAAAAAACTCGATTTTTCGGTGTTTTTAGGCTAAATTTGGGATATAAACGGGTATCGAAGATGCATGCACAAATCGACTTTTTGGGCCAAAAAAAAGTGTTTTAGCATTTTTTTTGCCTGAAAATTGAATTTTTTCTAGCACAGTACAAATCAACTTTTTGGGCCAAAAAAACGTGTTTTAGCATTTTTTTTGCCTGAAAATTGAAATTTTTCTAGCACAGTACAAATCGACTTTTTGGGCCAAAAAAACGTGTTTTAGCATTTTTTTTGCCTGAAAATTGAAAATTTTCTAGCACAGTACAAATCGACTTTTTGGGCCAAAAAAACGTGTTTTAGCATTTTTTTTGCCTGAAAATTGAAAATTTTCTAGCACAGTACAATTCGACTTTTTGGTCCAAAAAAACGTGTTTTAGCATTCTTTTTGCCTGAAAATTGAAATTTTTCTAGCACAGCACAAATCGACTTTTTGGGCCAAAAAAACGTGTTTTAGCATTTTTTTTGCCTGAAAATTGAAATTTTTCTAGCACAGTACAAATCGACTTTTTGGGCCAAAAAAACGTGTTTTAGCATTTTTTTTGCCTGAAAATTGAAATTTTTCTAGCACAGTACAAATCGACTTTTTGGGCCAAAAAAACGTGTTTTAGCATTTTTTTTGCCTGAAAATTGAAATTTTTCTAGCACAGTACAAATCGACTTTTTGGGCCAAAAAAACGTGTTTTAGCATTTTTTTTGCCTGAAAATTGAAATTTTTCTAGCACAGTACAAATCGACTTTTTGGGCCAAAAAAACGTGTTTTAGCATTTTTTTTGCCTGAAAATTGAAATTTTTCTAGCACTGTACAAATCGACTTTTTGGGCCAAAAAAACGTGTTTTAGCATTTATTTTGCCTGAAAATTGAAATTTTTCTAGCACAGTACAAATCGACTTTTTGGGCCAAAAAAACGTGTTTTAGCATTTTTTTTGCCTGAAAATTGAAATTTTTCTAGCACAGTACAAATCGACTTTTTGGGCCAAAAAAACGTGTTTTAGCATTTTTTTTGCCTGAAAATTGAAATTTTTCTAGCACAGTACAAATCGACTTTTTGGGCCAAAAAAACGTGTTTTAGCATTTTTTTTGCCTGAAAATTGAAATTTTTCTAGCACAGTACAAATCGACTTTTTGGGCCAAAAAAACGTGTTTTAGCATTTTTTTTGCCTGAAAATTGAAATTTTTCTAGCACAGTACAAATCGACTTTTTGGGCCTAAAAAACGTGTTTTAGCTTTTTTTTTGCCTGAAAATTGAAATTTTTCTAGCACAGTACAAATCGCTTCTGAGACCCAAAAAACTCGATTTTTCGGTGTTTTTAGGCTAAATTTGGGATATAAACGGGTATCGAAGATGCATGCACAAATCGACTTTTTGGGCCAAAAAAAAGTGTTTTAGCATTTTTTTTGCCTGAAAATTGAAATTTTTCTAGCACAGTACAAATCGACTTTTTGGGCCAAAAAAACGTGTTTTAGCATTTTTTTTGCCTGAAAATTGAAAATTTTCTAGCACAGTACAAATCGACTTTTTGGGCCAAAAAAACGTGTTTTAGCATTTTTTTTGCCTGAAAATTGAAAATTTTCTAGCACAGTACAAATCGACTTTTTGGGCCAAAAAAACGTGTTTTAGCATTTTTTTTGCCTGAAAATAGAAATTTTTCTAGCACAGTACAAATCGACTTTTTGGGCCAAAAAAACGTGTTTTAGCATTTTTTTTGCCTGAAAATTGAAATTTTTCTAGCACAGTACAAATCGACTTTTTGGGCCAAAAAAACGTGTTTTAGCATTTTTTTTGCCTGAAAATTGAAATTTTTCTAGCACAGTACAAATCGACTTTTTGGGCCAAAAAAACGTGTTTTAGCATTTTTTTTGCCTGAAAATTGAAATTTTTCTAGCACAGTACAAATCGACTTTTTGGGCCAAAAAAACGTGTTTTAGCATTTTTTTTGCCTGAAAATTGAAATTTTTCTAGCACTGTACAAATCGACTTTTTGGGCCAAAAAAACGTGTTTTAGCATTTATTTTGCCTGAAAATTGAAATTTTTCTAGCACAGTACAAATCGACTTTTTGGGCCAAAAAAACGTGTTTTAGCATTTTTTTTGCCTGAAAATTGAAATTTTTCTAGCACAGTACAAATCGACTTTTTGGGCCAAAAAAACGTGTTTTAGCATTTTTTTTGCCTGAAAATTGAAATTTTTCTAGCACAGTACAAATCGACTTTTTGGGCCAAAAAAACGTGTTTTAGCATTTTTTTTGCCTGAAAATTGAAATTTTTCTAGCACAGTACAAATCGACTTTTTGGGCCAAAAAAACGTGTTTTAGCATTTTTTTTGCCTGAAAATTGAAATTTTTCTAGCACAGTACAAATCGACTTTTTGGGCCAAAAAAACGTGTTTTAGCCTTTTTTTTGCCTGAAAATTGAAATTTTTCTAGCACAGTACAAATCGACTTTTTGGGCCAAAAAAACGTGTTTTAGCATTTTTTTTGCCTGAAAATTGAAATTTTTCTAGCACAGTACAAATCGCTTCTGAGACCCAAAAAACTCAATTTTTCGGTGTTTTTAGGCTAAATTTTGGATATAAACGGGTATCGAAGATGCATGCACAAATCGACTTTTTGGGCCATAAAAACGTGTTTTAGCATTTTTTTTGCCTGAATATTGAAATTTTTCTAGCACAGTACAAATCGACTTTTTGGGCCAAAAAAACGTGTTTTAGCATTTTTTTTGCCTGAAAATTGAAATTTTTCTAGCACAGTACAAATCGACTTTTTGGGCCAAAAAAACGTGTTTTAGCATTTTTTTTGCCTGAAAATTGAAATTTTTCTAGCACAGTACAAATCGACTTTTTGGGCCAAAAAAACGTGTTTTAGCATTTTTTTTGCCTGAAAATTGAAATTTTTCTAGCACAGTACAAATCGACTTTTTGGGCCAAAAAAACGTGTTTTAGCATTTTTTTGCCTGAAAATTGAAATTTTTCTAGCACAGTACAAATCGACTTTTTGGGCCAAAAAAACGTGTTTTAGCATTTTTTTTGCCTGAAAATTGAAATTTTTCTAGCACAGTACAAATCGACTTTTTGGGCCAAAAAAACGTGTTTTAGCATTTTTTTTGCCTGAAAATTGAAATTTTTCTAGCACAGTACAAATCGCTTCTGAGACCCAAAAAACTCGATTTTTCGGTGTTTTTAGGCTAAATTTGGGATATAAACGGGTATCGAAGATGCATGCACAAATCGACTTTTTGGGCCAAAAAAACGTGTTTTAGCATTTTTTTTTCCTGAAAATTGAAATTTTTCTAGCACAGTACAAATCGACTTTTTGGGCCAAAAAAACGTGTTTTAGCATTTTTTTTGCCTGAAAATTGAAATTTTTCTAGCACAGTACAAATCGCTTCTGAGACCCAAAAAACTCGATTTTTCGGTGTTTTTAGGCTAAATTTGGGATATAAACGGGTATCGAAGATGCATGCACAAATCGACTTTTTGGGCCAAAAAAACGTGTTTTAGCATTTTTTTTGCCTGAAAATTGAAATTTTTCTAGCACAGTACAAATCGACTTTTTGGGCCAAAAAAACGTGTTTTAGCATTTTTTTTGCCTGAAAATTGAAATTTTTCTAGCACAGTACAAATCGACTTTTTGGGCCAAAAAACGTGTTTTAGCATTTTTTTTGCCTGAAAATTGAAATTTTTCTAGGACAGTACAAATCGCTTTTGAGACCCAAAAAACTCGATTTTTCGGTGTTTTTAGGCTAAATTTGGGATATAAACGGGTATCGAAGATGCATGCACAAATCGACTTTTTGGGCCAAAAAAACGTGTTTTAGCATTTTTTTTGCCTGAAAATTGAAATTTTTCTAGCACAGTACAAATCGACTTTTTGGGCCAAAAAAACGTGTTTTAGCATTTTTTTTGCCTGAAAATTGAAATTTTTCTAGCACAGTACAAATCGACTTTTTGGGCCAAAAAAACGTGTTTTAGCATTTTTTTTGCCTGAAAATTGAAATTTTTCTAGCACAGTACAAATCGACTTTTTGGGCCAAAAAAACGTGTTTTAGCATTTTTTTTGCCTGAAAATTGAAATTTTTCTAGCACAGTACAAATCGACTTTTTGGGCCAAAAAAACGTGTTTTAGCATTTTTTTGCCTGAAAATTGAAATTTTTCTAGCACAGTACAAATCGACTTTTTGGGCCAAAAAAACGTGTTTTAGCATTTTTTTTGCCTGAAAATTGAAATTTTTCTAGCACAGTACAAATCGACTTTTTGGGCCAAAAAAACGTGTTTTAGCATTTTTTTTGCCTGAAAATTGAAATTTTTCTAGCACAGTACAAATCGCTTCTGAGACCCAAAAAACTCGATTTTTCGGTGTTTTTAGGCTAAATTTGGGATATAAACGGGTATCGAAGATGCATGCACAAATCGACTTTTTGGGCCAAAAAAACGTGTTTTAGCATTTTTTTTGCCTGAAAATTGAAATTTTTCTAGCACAGTACAAATCGACTTTTTGGGCCAAAAAAACGTGTTTTACCATTTTTTTTGCCTGAAAATTGAATTTTTTCTAGCACAGTACAAATCGACTTTTTGGGCCAAAAAAACGTGTTTTAGCATTTTTTTTGCCTGAAAATTGAAATTTTTCTAGCACAGTACAAATCGACTTTTTGGGCCAAAAAAACGTGTTTTAGCATTTTTTTTGCCTGAAAATTGAAATTTTTCTAGCACAGTACAAATCGACTTTTTGGGCCAAAAAAACGTGTTTTAGCATTTTTTTTGCCTGAAAATTGAAATTTTTCTAGCACAGTACAAATCGACTTTTTGGGCCTAAAAAACGTGTTTTAGCTTTTTTTTTGCCTGAAAATTGAAATTTTCTAGCACAGTACAAATCGCTTCTGAGACCCAAAAAACTCGATTTTTCGGTGTTTTTAGGCTAAATTTGGGATATAAACGGGTATCGAAGATGCATGCACAAATCGACTTTTTGGGCCAAAAAAAAGTGTTTTAGCATTTTTTTTGCCTGAAAATTGAAATTTTTCTAGCACAGTACAAATCGACTTTTTGGGCCAAAAAAACGTGTTTTAGCATTTTTTTTGCCTGAAAATTGAAAATTTTCTAGCACAGTACAAATCGACTTTTTGGGCCAAAAAAACGTGTTTTAGCATTTTTTTTGCCTGAAAATTGAAAATTTTCTAGCACAGTACAAATCGACTTTTTGGGCCAAAAAAACGTGTTTTAGCATTTTTTTTGCCTGAAAATTGAAATTTTTCTAGCACAGTACAAATCGACTTTTTGGGCCAAAAAAACGTGTTTTAGCATTTTTTTTGCCTGAAAATTGAAATTTTTCTAGCACAGTACAAATCGACTTTTTGGGCCAAAAAAACGTGTTTTAGCATTTTTTTTGCCTGAAAATTGAAATTTTTCTAGCACAGTACAAATCGACTTTTTGGGCCAAAAAAAAGTGTTTTAGCATTTTTTTTGCCTGAAAATTGAAATTTTTCTAGCACAGTACAAATCGACTTTTTGGGCCAAAAAAACGTGTTTTAGCATTTTTTTTGCCTGAAAATTGAAAATTTTCTAGCACAGTACAAATCGACTTTTTGGGCCAAAAAAACGTGTTTTAGCATTTTTTTTGCCTGAAAATTGAAAATTTTCTAGCACAGTACAAATCGACTTTTTGGGCCAAAAAAACGTGTTTTAGCATTTTTTTTGCCTGAAAATTGAAATTTTTCTAGCACAGTACAAATCGACTTTTTGGGCCAAAAAAACGTGTTTTAGCATTTTTTTTGCCTGAAAATTGAAATTTTTCTAGCACAGTACAAATCGACTTTTTGGGCCAAAAAAACGTGTTTTAGCATTTTTTTTGCCTGAAAATTGAAATTTTTCTAGCACAGTACAAATCGACTTTTTGGGCCAAAAAAACGTGTTTTAGCATTTTTTTTGCCTGAAAATTGAAATTTTTCTAGCACAGTACAAATCGACTTTTTGGGCCAAAAAAACGTGTTTTAGCATTTTTTTTGCCTGAAAATTGAAATTTTTCTAGCACTGTACAAATCGACTTTTTGGGCCAAAAAAACGTGTTTTAGCATTTATTTTGCCTGAAAATTGAAATTTTTCTAGCACAGTACAAATCGACTTTTTGGGCCAAAAAAACGTGTTTTAGCATTTTTTTTGCCTGAAAATTGAAATTTTTCTAGCACAGTACAAATCGACTTTTTTGGCCAAAAAAACGTGTTTTAGCATTTTTTTTGCCTGAAAATTGAAATTTTTCTAGCACAGTACAAATCGACTTTTTGGGCCAAAAAAACGTGTTTTAGCATTTTTTTTGCCTGAAAATTGAAATTTTTCTAGCACAGTACAAATCGACTTTTTGGGCCAAAAAAACGTGTTTTAGCATTTTTTTTGCCTGAAAATTGAAATTTTTCTAGCACAGTACAAATCGACTTTTTGGGCCAAAAAAACGTGTTTTAGCATTTTTTTTGCCTGAAAATTGAAATTTTTCTAGCACAGTACAAATCGCTTCTGAGACCCAAAAAACTTGATTTTTCGGTGTTTTTAGGCTAAATTTGGGATATAAACGGGTATCGAAGATGCATGCACAAATCGACTTTTTGGGCCAAAAAAACGTGTTTTAGCATTTTTTTTTCCTGAAAATTGAAATTTTTCTAGCACAGTACAAATCGACTTTTTGGGCCAAAAAAACGTGTTTTAGCATTTTTTTTGCCTGAAAATTGAAATTTTTCTAGCACAGTACAAATCGCTTCTGAGACCCAAAAAACTCTGATTTTTCGGTGTTTTTAGGCTAAATTTGGGATATAAACGGGTATCGAAGATGCATGCACAAATCGACTTTTTGGGCCAAAAAAACGTGTTTTAGCATTTTTTTTGCCTGAAAATTGAAATTTTTCTAGCACAGTACAAATCGACTTTTTGGGCCAAAAAAACGTGTTTTAGCATTTTTTTTGCCTGAAAATTGAAATTTTTCTAGCACAGTACAAATCGACTTTTTGGGCCAAAAAACGTGTTTTAGCATTTTTTTTGCCTGAAAATTGAAATTTTTCTAGGACAGTACAAATCGCTTCTGAGACCCAAAAAACTCGATTTTTCGGTGTTTTTAGGCTAAATTTGGGATATAAACGGGTATCGAAGATGCATGCACAAATCGACTTTTTGGGCCAAAAAAACGTGTTTTAGCATTTTTTTTGCCTGAAAATTGAAATTTTTCTAGCACAGTACAAATCGACTTTTTGGGCCAAAAAAACGTGTTTTAGCATTTTTTTTGCCTGAAAATTGAAATTTTTCTAGCACAGTACAAATCGACTTTTTGGGCCAAAAAAACGTGTTTTAGCATTTTTTTTGCCTGAAAATTGAAATTTTTCTAGCACAGTACAAATCGACTTTTTGGGCCAAAAAAACGTGTTTTAGCATTTTTTTTGCCTGAAAATTGAAATTTTTCTAGCACAGTACAAATCGCTTCTGAGACCCAAAAAACTTGATTTTTCGGTGTTTTTAGGCTAAATTTGGGATATAAACGGGTATCGAAGATGCATGCACAAATCGACTTTTTGGGCCAAAAAAACGTGTTTTAGCATTTTTTTTTCCTGAAAATTGAAATTTTTCTAGCACAGTACAAATCGACTTTTTGGGCCAAAAAAACGTGTTTTAGCATTTTTTTTGCCTGAAAATTGAAATTTTTCTAGCACAGTACAAATCGCTTCTGAGACCCAAAAAACTCTGATTTTTCGGTGTTTTTAGGCTAAATTTGGGATATAAACGGGTATCGAAGATGCATGCACAAATCGACTTTTTGGGCCAAAAAAACGTGTTTTAGCATTTTTTTTGCCTGAAAATTGAAATTTTTCTAGCACAGTACAAATCGACTTTTTGGGCCAAAAAAACGTGTTTTAGCATTTTTTTTGCCTGAAAATTGAAATTTTTCTAGCACAGTACAAATCGACTTTTTGGGCCAAAAAACGTGTTTTAGCATTTTTTTGCCTGAAAATTGAAATTTTTCTAGGACAGTACAAATCGCTTCTGAGACCCAAAAAACTCGATTTTTCGGTGTTTTTAGGCTAAATTTGGGATATAAACGGGTATCGAAGATGCATGCACAAATCGACTTTTTGGGCCAAAAAAACGTGTTTTAGCATTTTTTTTGCCTGAAAATTGAAATTTTTCTAGCACAGTACAAATCGCTTCTGAGACCCAAAAAACTCGATTTTTCGGTGTTTTTAGGCTAAATTTGGGATATAAACGGGTATCGAAGATGCATGCACAAATCGACTTTTTGGGCCATAAAAACGTGTTTTTTTTTTTGCCTGAAAATTGAAATTTTTCTAGCACAGTACAAATCGACTTTTTGGGCCAAAAAAACGTGTTTTAGCATTTTTTTTGCCTGAAAATTGAAATTTTTCTAGCACAGTACAAATCGACTTTTTGGGCCAAAAAAACGTGTTTTAGCATTTTTTTTGCCTGAAAATTGAAATTTTTCTAGCACAGTACAAATCGACTTTTTGGGCCAAAAAAACGTGTTTTAGCATTTTTTTTGCCTGAAAATTGAAATTTTTCTAGCACAGTACAAATCGACTTTTTGGGCCAAAAAAACGTGTTTTAGCATTTTTTTGCCTGAAAATTGAAATTTTTCTAGCACAGTACAAATCGACTTTTTGGGCCAAAAAAACGTGTTTTAGCATTTTTTTTGCCTGAAAATTGAAATTTTTCTAGCACAGTACAAATCGACTTTTTGGGCCAAAAAAACGTGTTTTAGCATTTTTTTTGCCTGAAAATTGAAATTTTTCTAGCACAGTACAAATCGCTTCTGAGACCCAAAAAACTCGATTTTTCGGTGTTTTTAGGCTAAATTTGGGATATAAACGGGTATCGAAGATGCATGCACAAATCGACTTTTTGGGCCAAAAAAACGTGTTTTAGCATTTTTTTTGCCTGAAAATTGAAATTTTTCTAGCACAGTACAAATCGACTTTTTGGGCCAAAAAAACGTGTTTTACCATTTTTTTTGCCTGAAAATTGAATTTTTTCTAGCACAGTACAAATCGACTTTTTGGGCCAAAAAAAACGTGTTTTAGCATTTTTTTTGCCTGAAAATTGAAATTTTTCTAGCACAGTACAAATCGCTTCTGAGACCCAAAAAACTCGATTTTTCGGTGTTTTTAGGCTAAATTTGGGATATAAACGGGTATCGAAGATGCATGCACAAATCGACTTTTTGGGCCAAAAAAACGTGTTTTAGCATTTTTTTTTGCCTGAAAATTGAAATTTTTCTAGAACAGTACAAATCGACTTTTTGGGCCAAAAAAACGTGTTTTAGCATTTTTTTTGCCTGAAAATTGAAATTTTTCTAGCACAGTACAAATCGACTTTTTGGGCCAAAAAAACGTGTTTTAGCATTTTTTTTGCCTGAAAATTGAAATTTTTCTAGTACAGTACAAATCGACTTTTTGGGCCAAAAAAACGTGTTTTAGCATTTTTTTTGCCTGAAAATTGAAATTTTTCTAGCACAGTACAAATCGACTTTTTGGGCCAAAAAAACGTGTTTTAGCATTTTTTTTGCCTGAAAATTGAAATTTTTCTAGCACAGTACAAATCGACTTTTTGGGCCAAAAAAACGTGTTTTAGCATTTTTTTTGCCTGAAAATTGAAATTTTTCTAGCACAGTACAAATCGACTTTTTGGGCCTAAAAAACGTGTTTTAGCTTTTTTTTTGCCTGAAAATTGAAATTTTTCTAGCACAGTACAAATCGCTTCTGAGACCCAAAAAACTCGATTTTTCGGTGTTTTTAGGCTAAATTTGGGATATAAACGGGTATCGAAGATGCATGCACAAATCGACTTTTTGGGCCAAAAAAAATTGTTTTAGCATTTTTTTTGCCTGAAAATTGAATTTTTTCTAGCACAGTACAAATCAACTTTTTGGGCCAAAAAAACGTGTTTTAGCATTTTTTTTGCCTGAAAATTGAAATTTTTCTAGCACAGTACAAATCGACTTTTTGGGCCATAAAAACGTGTTTTAGCATTTTTTTTG
This sequence comes from Petrolisthes manimaculis, assembly GCA_034508575.1. Taxonomy (NCBI): domain Eukaryota; kingdom Metazoa; phylum Arthropoda; class Malacostraca; order Decapoda; family Porcellanidae; genus Petrolisthes; species Petrolisthes manimaculis. Next base: position 51,234 of record JAWZYT010004123.1, read on the forward strand.
CCTGAAAATTGAAAATTTTCTAGCACAGTACAAATCGACTTTTTGGGCCAAAAAAACGTGTTTTAGCATTTTTTTTGCCTGAAAATTGAAAATTTTCTAGCACAGTACAATTCGACTTTTTGGTCCAAAAAAACGTGTTTTAGCATTCTTTTTGCCTGAAAATTGAAATTTTTCTAGCACAGCACAAATCGACTTTTTGGGCCAAAAAAACGTGTTTTAGCATTTTTTTTGCCTGAAAATTGAAATTTTTCTAGCACAGTACAAATCGACTTTTTGGGCCAAAAAAACGTGTTTTAGCATTTTTTTTGCCTGAAAATTGAAATTTTTCTAGCACAGTACAAATCGACTTTTTGGGCCAAAAAAACGTGTTTTAGCATTTTTTTTGCCTGAAAATTGAAATTTTTCTAGCACAGTACAAATCGACTTTTTGGGCCAAAAAAACGTGTTTTAGCATTTTTTTTGCCTGAAAATTGAAATTTTTCTAGCACAGTACAAATCGACTTTTTGGGCCAAAAAAACGTGTTTTAGCATTTTTTTTGCCTGAAAATTGAAATTTTTCTAGCACTGTACAAATCGACTTTTTGGGCCAAAAAAACGTGTTTTAGCATTTATTTTGCCTGAAAATTGAAATTTTTCTAGCACAGTACAAATCGACTTTTTGGGCCAAAAAAACGTGTTTTAGCATTTTTTTTGCCTGAAAATTGAAATTTTTCTAGCACAGTACAAATCGACTTTTTGGGCCAAAAAAACGTGTTTTAGCATTTTTTTTGCCTGAAAATTGAAATTTTTCTAGCACAGTACAAATCGACTTTTTGGGCCAAAAAAACGTGTTTTAGCATTTTTTTTGCCTGAAAATTGAAATTTTTCTAGCACAGTACAAATCGACTTTTTGGGCCAAAAAAACGTGTTTTAGCATTTTTTTTGCCTGAAAATTGAAATTTTTCTAGCACAGTACAAATCGACTTTTTGGGCCAAAAAAACGTGTTTTAGCATTTTTTTTGCTTGAAAATTGAAATTTTTCTAGCACAGTACAAATCGACTTTTTGGGCCTAAAAAACGTGTTTTAGCTTTTTTTTTGCCTGAAAATTGAAATTTTTCTAGCACAGTACAAATCGCTTCTGAGACCCAAAAAACTCGATTTTTCGGTGTTTTTAGGCTAAATTTGGGATATAAACGGGTATCGAAGATGCATGCACAAATCGACTTTTTGGGCCAAAAAAAAGTGTTTTAGCATTTTTTTTGCCTGAAAATTGAAATTTTTCTAGCACAGTACAAATCGACTTTTTGGGCCAAAAAAACGTGTTTTAGCATTTTTTTTGCCTGAAAATTGAAAATTTTCTAGCACAGTACAAATCGACTTTTTGGGCCAAAAAAACGTGTTTTAGCATTTTTTTTGCCTGAAAATTGAAAATTTTCTAGCACAGTACAAATCGACTTTTTGGGCCAAAAAAACGTGTTTTAGCATTTTTTTTGCCTGAAAATAGAAATTTTTCTAGCACAGTACAAATCGACTTTTTGGGCCAAAAAAACGTGTTTTAGCATTTTTTTTGCCTGAAAATTGAAATTTTTCTAGCACAGTACAAATCGACTTTTTGGGCCAAAAAAACGTGTTTTAGCATTTTTTTTGCCTGAAAATTGAAATTTTTCTAGCACAGTACAAATCGACTTTTTGGGCCAAAAAAACGTGTTTTAGCATTTTTTTTGCCTGAAAATTGAAATTTTTCTAGCACAGTACAAATCGACTTTTTGGGCCAAAAAAACGTGTTTTAGCATTTTTTTTGCCTGAAAATTGAAATTTTTCTAGCACTGTACAAATCGACTTTTTGGGCCAAAAAAACGTGTTTTAGCATTTATTTTGCCTGAAAATTGAAATTTTTCTAGCACAGTACAAATCGACTTTTTGGGCCAAAAAAACGTGTTTTAGCATTTTTTTTGCCTGAAAATTGAAATTTTTCTAGCACAGTACAAATCGACTTTTTGGGCCAAAAAAACGTGTTTTAGCATTTTTTTTGCCTGAAAATTGAAATTTTTCTAGCACAGTACAAATCGACTTTTTGGGCCAAAAAAACGTGTTTTAGCATTTTTTTTGCCTGAAAATTGAAATTTTTCTAGCACAGTACAAATCGACTTTTTGGGCCAAAAAAACGTGTTTTAGCATTTTTTTTGCCTGAAAATTGAAATTTTTCTAGCACAGTACAAATCGACTTTTTGGGCCAAAAAAACGTGTTTTAGCCTTTTTTTTGCCTGAAAATTGAAATTTTTCTAGCACAGTACAAATCGACTTTTTGGGCCAAAAAAACGTGTTTTAGCATTTTTTTTGCCTGAAAATTGAAATTTTTCTAGCACAGTACAAATCGCTTCTGAGACCCAAAAAACTCGATTTTTCGGTGTTTTTAGGCTAAATTTTGGATATAAACGGGTATCGAAGATGCATGCACAAATCGACTTTTTGGGCCATAAAAACGTGTTTTAGCATTTTTTTTGCCTGAAAATTGAAATTTTTCTAGCACAGTACAAATCGACTTTTTGGGCCAAAAAAACGTGTTTTAGCATTTTTTTTGCCTGAAAATTGAAATTTTTCTAGCACAGTACAAATCGACTTTTTGGGCCAAAAAAACGTGTTTTAGCATTTTTTTTGCCTGAAAATTGAAATTTTTCTAGCACAGTACAAATCGACTTTTTGGGCCAAAAAAACGTGTTTTAGCATTTTTTTTGCCTGAAAATTGAAATTTTTCTAGCACAGTACAAATCGACTTTTTGGGCCAAAAAAACGTGTTTTAGCATTTTTTTGCCTGAAAATTGAATTTTTTCTAGCACAGTACAAATCGACTTTTTGGGCCAAAAAAACGTGTTTTAGCATTTTTTTTGCCTGAAAATTGAAATTTTTCTAGCACAGTACAAATCGACTTTTTGGGCCAAAAAAACGTGTTTTAGCATTTTTTTTGCCTGAAAATTGAAATTTTTCTAGCACAGTACAAATCGCTTCTGAGACCCAAAAAACTCGATTTTTCGGTGTTTTTAGGCTAAATTTGGGATATAAACGGGTATCGAAGATGCATGCACAAATCGACTTTTTGGGCCAAAAAAACGTGTTTTAGCATTTTTTTTTCCTGAAAATTGAAATTTTTCTAGCACAGTACAAATCGACTTTTTGGGCCAAAAAAACGTGTTTTAGCATTTTTTTTGCCTGAAAATTGAAATTTTTCTAGCACAGTACAAATCGCTTCTGAGACCCAAAAAACTCGATTTTTCGGTGTTTTTAGGCTAAATTTGGGATATAAACGGGTATCGAAGATGCATGCACAAATCGACTTTTTGGGCCAAAAAAACGTGTTTTAGCATTTTTTTTGCCTGAAAATTGAAATTTTTCTAGCACAGTACAAATCGACTTTTTGGGCCAAAAAAATGTGTTTTAGCATTTTTTTTGCCTGAAAATTGAAATTTTTCTAGCACAGTACAAATCGACTTTTTGGGCCAAAAAACGTGTTTTAGCATTTTTTTTGCCTGAAAATTGAAATTTTTCTAGGACAGTACAAATCGCTTCTGAGACCCAAAAAACTCGATTTTTCGGTGTTTTTAGGCTAAATTTGGGATATAAACGGGTATCGAAGATGCATGCACAAATCGACTTTTTGGGCCAAAAAAACGTGTTTTAGCATTTTTTTTGCCTGAAAATTGAAATTTTTCTAGCACAGTACAAATCGCTTCTGAGACCCAAAAAACTCGATTTTTCGGTGTTTTTAGGCTAAATTTGGGATATAAACGGGTATCGAAGATGCATGCACAAATCGACTTTTTGGGCCAAAAAAACGTGTTTTAGCATTTTTTTTGCCTGAAAATTGAAATTTTTCTAGCACAGTACAAATCGACTTTTTGGGCCAAAAAAACGTGTTTTAGCCTTTTTTTTGCCTGAAAATTGAAATTTTTCTAGCACAGTACAAATCGACTTTTTGGGCCAAAAAAACGTGTTTTAGCATTTTTTTTGCCTGAAAATTGAAATTTTTCTAGCACAGTACAAATCGCTTCTGAGACCCAAAAAACTCGATTTTTCGGTGTTTTTAGGCTAAATTTTGGATATAAACGGGTATCGAAGATGCATGCACAAATCGACTTTTTGGGCCATAAAAATGTGTTTTAGCATTTTTTTTGCCTGAAAATTGAAATTTTTCTAGCACAGTACAAATCGACTTTTTGGGCCAAAAAAACGTGTTTTAGCATTTTTTTTGCCTGAAAATTGAAATTTTTCTAGCACAGTACAAATCGACTTTTTGGGCCAAAAAAACGTGTTTTAGCATTTTTTTTGCCTGAAAATTGAAATTTTTCTAGCACAGTACAAATCGACTTTTTGGGCCAAAAAAACGTGTTTTAGCATTTTTTTTGCCTGAAAATTGAAATTTTTCTAGCACAGTACAAATCGACTTTTTGGGCCAAAAAAACGTGTTTTAGCATTTTTTTGCCTGAAAATTGAAATTTTTCTAGCACAGTACAAATCGACTTTTTGGGCCAAAAAAACGTGTTTTAGCATTTTTTTTGCCTGAAAATTGAAATTTTTCTAGCACAGTACAAATCGACTTTTTGGGCCAAAAAAACGTGTTTTAGCATTTTTTTTGCCTGAAAATTGAAATTTTTCTAGCACAGTACAAATCGCTTCTGAGACCCAAAAAACTCGATTTTTCGGTGTTTTTAGGCTAAATTTGGGATATAAACGGGTATCGAAGATGCATGCACAAATCGACTTTTTGGGCCAAAAAAACGTGTTTTAGCATTTTTTTTGCCTGAAAATTGAAATTTTTCTAGCACAGTACAAATCGACTTTTTGGGCCAAAAAAACGTGTTTTAGCATTTTTTTTGCCTGAAAATTGAAATTTTTCTAGCACAGTACAAATCGACTTTTTGGGCCAAAAAAACGTGTTTTAGCATTTTTTTTGCCTGAAAATTGAAATTTTTCTAGCACAGTACAAATCGACTTTTTGGGCCAAAAAAACGTGTTTTAGCATTTTTTTTGCCTGAAAATTGAAATTTTTCTAGCACAGTACAAATCGACTTTTTGGGCCAAAAAAACGTGTTTTAGCATTTTTTTTGCCTGAAAATTGAAATTTTTCTAGCACAGTACAAATCGACTTTTTGGGCCTAAAAAACGTGTTTTAGCTTTTTTTTTGCCTGAAAATTGAAATTTTTCTAGCACAGTACAAATCGCTTCTGAGACCCAAAAAACTCGATTTTTCGGTGTTTTTAGGCTAAATTTGGGATATAAACGGGTATCGAAGATGCATGCACAAATCGACTTTTTGGGCCAAAAAAAAGTGTTTTAGCATTTTTTTTGCCTGAAAATTGAAATTTTTCTAGCACAGTACAAATCGACTTTTTGGGCCAAAAAAACGTGTTTTAGCATTTTTTTTGCCTGAAAATTGAAAATTTTCTAGCACAGTACAAATCGACTTTTTGGGCCAAAAAAACGTGTTTTAGCATTTTTTTTGCCTGAAAATTGAAAATTTTCTAGCACAGTACAAATCGACTTTTTGGGCCAAAAAAACGTGTTTTAGCATTTTTTTTGCCTGAAAATTGAAATTTTTCTAGCACAGTACAAATCGACTTTTTGGGCCAAAAAAACGTGTTTTAGCATTTTTTTTGCCTGAAAATTGAAATTTTTCTAGCACAGTACAAATCGACTTTTTGGGCCAAAAAAACGTGTTTTAGCATTTTTTTTGCCTGAAAATTGAAATTTTTCTAGCACAGTACAAATCGACTTTTTGGGCCAAAAAAACGTGTTTTACCATTTTTTTTGCCTGAAAATTGAATTTTTTCTAGCACAGTACAAATCGACTTTTTGGGCCAAAAAAACGTGTTTTAGCATTTTTTTTAATTGAAATTTTTCTAGCACAGTACAAATCGACTTTTTGGGCCAAAAAAACGTGTTTTAGCATTTTTTTTGCCTGAAAATTGAAATTTTTCTAGCACAGTACAAATCGACTTTTTGGGCCAAAAAAACGTGTTTTAGCATTTTTTTTGCCTGAAAATTGAAATTTTTCTAGCACAGTACAAATCGACTTTTTGGGCCTAAAAAACGTGTTTTAGCTTTTTTTTTGCCTGAAAATTGAAATTTTTCTAGCACAGTACAAATCGCTTCTGAGACCCAAAAAACTCGATTTTTCGGTGTTTTTAGGCTAAATTTGGGATATAAACGGGTATCGAAGATGCATGCACAAATCGACTTTTTGGGCCAAAAAAAAGTGTTTTAGCATTTTTTTTGCCTGAAAATTGAAATTTTTCTAGCACAGTACAAATCGACTTTTTGGGCCAAAAAAACGTGTTTTAGCATTTTTTTTGCCTGAAAATTGAAAATTTTCTAGCACAGTACAAATCGACTTTTTGGGCCAAAAAAACGTGTTTTAGCATTTTTTTTGCCTGAAAATTGAAAATTTTCTAGCACAGTACAAATCGACTTTTTGGGCCAAAAAAACGTGTTTTAGCATTTTTTTTGCCTGAAAATTGAAATTTTTCTAGCACAGTACAAATCGACTTTTTGGGCCAAAAAAACGTGTTTTAGCATTTTTTTTGCCTGAAAATTGAAATTTTTCTAGCACAGTACAAATCGACTTTTTGGGCCAAAAAAACGTGTTTTAGCATTTTTTTTGCCTGAAAATTGAAATTTTTCTAGCACAGTACAAATCGACTTTTTGGGCCAAAAAACCGTGTTTTAGCATTTTTTTTGCCTGAAAATTGAAATTTTTCTAGCACAGTACAAATCGACTTTTTGGGCCAAAAAAACGTGTTTTAGCATTTTTTTTGCCTGAAAATTGAAATTTTTCTAGCACTGTACAAATCGACTTTTTGGGCCAAAAAAACGTGTTTTAGCATTTATTTTGCCTGAAAATTGAAATTTTTCTAGCACAGTACAAATCGACTTTTTGGGCCAAAAAAACGTGTTTTAGCATTTTTTTTGCCTGAAAATTGAAATTTTTCTAGCACAGTACAAATCGACTTTTTTGGCCAAAAAAACGTGTTTTAGCATTTTTTTTGCCTGAAAATTGAAATTTTTCTAGCACAGTACAAATCGACTTTTTGGGCCAAAAAAACGTGTTTTAGCATTTTTTTTGCCTGAAAATTGAAATTTTTCTAGCACAGTACAAATCGACTTTTTGGGCCAAAAAAACGTGTTTTAGCATTTTTTTTGCCTGAAAATTGAAATTTTTCTAGCACAGTACAAATCGACTTTTTGGGCCAAAAAAACGTGTTTTAGCATTTTTTTTGCCTGAAAATTGAAATTTTTCTAGCACAGTACAAATCGACTTTTTGGGCCTAAAAAACGTGTTTTAGCTTTTTTTTTGCCTGAAAATTGAAATTTTTCTAGCACAGTACAAATCGCTTCTGAGACCCAAAAAACTCGATTTTTCGGTGTTTTTAGGCTAAATTTGGGATATAAACGGGTATCGAAGATGCATGCACAAATCGACTTTTTGGGCCAAAAAAAAGTGTTTTAGCATTTTTTTTGCCTGAAAATTGAAATTTTTCTAGCACAGTACAAATCGACTTTTTGGGCCAAAAAAACGTGTTTTAGCATTTTTTTTGCCTGAAAATTGAAAATTTTCTAGCACAGTACAAATCGACTTTTTGGGCCAAAAAAACGTGTTTTAGCATTTTTTTTGCCTGAAAATTGAAAATTTTCTAGCACAGTACAAATCGACTTTTTGGGCCAAAAAAACGTGTTTTAGCATTTTTTTTGCCTGAAAATTGAAATTTTTCTAGCACAGTACAAATCGACTTTTTGGGCCAAAAAAACGTGTTTTAGCATTTTTTTTGCCTGAAAATTGAAATTTTTCTAGCACAGTACAAATCGACTTTTTGGGCCAAAAAAACGTGTTTTAGCATTTTTTTTGCCTGAAAATTGAAATTTTTCTAGCACAGTACAAATCGACTTTTTGGGCCAAAAAAACGTGTTTTACCATTTTTTTTGCCTGAAAATTGAATTTTTTCTAGCACAGTACAAATCGACTTTTTGGGCCAAAAAAACGTGTTTTAGCATTTTTTTTGCCTGAAAATTGAAATTTTTCTAGCACAGTACAAATCGACTTTTTGGGCCAAAAAAACGTGTTTTAGCATTTTTTTTGCCTGAAAATTGAAATTTTTCTAGCACAGTACAAATCGACTTTTTGGGCCAAAAAAACGTGTTTTAGCATTTTTTTTGCCTGAAAATTGAAATTTTTCTAGCACAGTACAAATCGACTTTTTGGGCCTAAAAAACGTGTTTTAGCTTTTTTTTTGCCTGAAAATTGAAATTTTTCTAGCACAGTACAAATCGCTTCTGAGACCCAAAAAACTCGATTTTTCGGTGTTTTTAGGCTAAATTTGGGATATAAACGGGTATCGAAGATGCATGCACAAATCGACTTTTTGGGCCAAAAAAAAGTGTTTTAGCATTTTTTTTGCCTGAAAATTGAAATTTTTCTAGCACAGTACAAATCGACTTTTTGGGCCAAAAAAACGTGTTTTAGCATTTTTTTTGCCTGAAAATTGAAAATTTTCTAGCACAGTACAAATCGACTTTTTGGGCCAAAAAAACGTGTTTTAGCATTTTTTTTGCCTGAAAATTGAAAATTTTCTAGCACAGTACAAATCGACTTTTTGGGCCAAAAAAACGTGTTTTAGCATTTTTTTTGCCTGAAAATTGAAATTTTTCTAGCACAGTACAAATCGACTTTTTGGGCCAAAAAAACGTGTTTTAGCATTTTTTTTGCCTGAAAATTGAAATTTTTCTAGCACAGTACAAATCGACTTTTTGGGCCAAAAAAACGTGTTTTAGCATTTTTTTTGCCTGAAAATTGAAATTTTTCTAGCACAGTACAAATCGACTTTTTGGGCCAAAAAAACGTGTTTTAGCATTTTTTTTGCCTGAAAATTGAAATTTTTCTAGCACAGTACAAATCGACTTTTTGGGCCAAAAAAACGTGTTTTAGCATTTTTTTTGCCTGAAAATTGAAATTTTTCTAGCACTGTACAAATCGACTTTTTGGGCCAAAAAAACGTGTTTTAGCATTTATTTTGCCTGAAAATTGAAATTTTTCTAGCACAGTACAAATCGACTTTTTGGGCCAAAAAAACGTGTTTTAGCATTTTTTTTGCCTGAAAATTGAAATTTTTCTAGCACAGTACAAATCGACTTTTTGGGCCAAAAAAACGTGTTTTAGCATTTTTTTTGCCTGAAAATTGAAATTTTTCTAGCACAGTACAAATCGCTTCTGAGACCCAAAAAACTCGATTTTTCGGTGTTTTTAGGCTAAATTTGGGATATAAACGGGTATCGAAGATGCATGCACAAATCGACTTTTTGGGCCAAAAAAACGTGTTTTAGCATTTTTTTTTCCTGAAAATTGAAATTTTTCTAGCACAGTACAAATCGACTTTTTGGGCCAAAAAAACGTGTTTTAGCATTTTTTTTGCCTGAAAATTGAAATTTTTCTAGCACAGTACAAATCGCTTCTGAGACCCAAAAAACTCTGATTTTTCGGTGTTTTTAGGCTAAATTTGGGATATAAACGGATATCGAAGATGCATGCACAAATCGACTTTTTGGGCCAAAAAAACGTGTTTTAGCATTTTTTTTGCCTGAAAATTGAAATTTTTCTAGCACAGTACAAATCGCTTCTGAGACCCAAAAAACTCGATTTTTCGGTGTTTTTAGGCTAAATTTGGGATATAAACGGGTATCGAAGATGCATGCACAAATCGACTTTTTGGGCCAAAAAAACGTGTTTTAGCATTTTTTTTGCCTGAAAATTGAATTTTTTCTAGCACAGTACAAATCGACTTTTTGGGCCAAAAAAACGTGTTTTAGCCTTTTTTTTGCCTGAAAATTGAAATTTTTCTAGCACAGTACAAATCGACTTTTTGGGCCAAAAAAACGTGTTTTAGCATTTTTTTTGCCTGAAAATTGAAATTTCTCTAGCACAGTACAAATCGCTTCTGAGACCCAAAAAACACGATTTTTCGGTGTTTTTAGGCTAAATTTTGGATATAAACGGGTATCGAAGATGCATGCACAAATCGACTTTTTGGGCCATAAAAACGTGTTTTTTTTTTTTGCCTGAAAATTGAAATTTTTCTAGCACAGTACAAATCGACTTTTTGGGCCAAAAAAACGTGTTTTAGCATTTTTTTTGCCTGAAAATTGAAATTTTTCTAGCACAGTACAAATCGACTTTTTGGGCCAAAAAAACGTGTTTTAGCATTTTTTTTGCCTGAAAATTGAAATTTTTCTAGCACAGTACAAATCGACTTTTTGGGCCAAAAAAACGTGTTTTAGCATTTTTTTTGCCTGAAAATTGAAATTTTTCTAGCACAGTACAAATCGACTTTTTGGGCCAAAAAAACGTGTTTTAGCATTTTTTTGCCTGAAAATTGAAATTTTTCTAGCACAGTACAAATCGACTTTTTGGGCCAAAAAAACGTGTTTTAGCATTTTTTTTGCCTGAAAATTGAAATTTTTCTAGCACAGTACAAATCGACTTTTTGGGCCAAAAAAACGTGTTTTAGCATTTTTTTTGCCTGAAAATTGAAATTTTTCTAGCACAGTACAAATCGCTTCTGAGACCCAAAAAACTCGATTTTTCGGTGTTTTTAGGCTAAATTTGGGATATAAACGGGTATCGAAGATGCATGCACAAATCGACTTTTTGGGCCAAAAAAACGTGTTTTAGCATTTTTTTTGCCTGAAAATTGAAATTTTTCTAGCACAGTACAAATCGACTTTTTGGGCCAAAAAAACGTGTTTTACCATTTTTTTTGCCTGAAAATTGAATTTTTTCTAGCACAGTACAAATCGACTTTTTGGGCCAAAAAAAACGTGTTTTAGCATTTTTTTTGCCTGAAAATTGAAATTTTTCTAGCACAGTACAAATCGCTTCTGAGACCCAAAAAACTCGATTTTTCGGTGTTTTTAGGCTAAATTTGGGATATAAACGGGTATCGAAGATGCATGCACAAATCGACTTTTTGGGCCAAAAAAACGTGTTTTAGCATTTTTTTTTGCCTGAAAATTGAAATTTTTCTAGAACAGTACAAATCGACTTTTTGGGCCAAAAAAACGTGTTTTAGCATTTTTTTTGCCTGAAAATTGAAATTTTTCTAGCACAGTACAAATCGACTTTTTGGGCCAAAAAAACGTGTTTTAGCATTTTTTTTGCCTGAAAATTGAAATTTTTCTAGCACAGTACAAATCGACTTTTTGGGCCAAAAAAAAGTGTTTTAGCATTTTTTTTGCCTTAAAATTGAAATTTTCCTAGCACAGTACAAATCGCTTCTGAGACCCAAAAAACTCGATTTTTCGGTGTTTTTAGGCTAAATTTGGGATATAAACGGGTATCACAGATGCATGCACAAATCGACTTTTTGGGCCAAAAAAACGTGTTTTAGCATTTTTTCTGCCTGAAAATTGAAATTTTTCTAGCACAGTACAAATCGACTTTTTGGGCCAAAAAAACGTGTTTTAGCATTTTTTTTGCCAGAAAATTGAAATTTTTCTAGCACAGTACAAATCGACTTTTTGGGCCAAAAAAACGTGTTTTAGCATTTTTTTTGCCTGAAAATTGAAATTTTTCTAGCACAGTACAAATCGCTTCTGAGACCCAAAAAACTCGATTTTTCGGTGTTTTTAGGCTAAATTTGGGATATAAACGGGTATCGAAGATGCATGCACAAATCGACTTTTTGGGCCAAAAAAACGTGTTTTAGCATTTTTTCTGCCTGAAAATTGAAATTTTTCTAGCACAGTACAAATCGACTTTTTGGGCCAAAAAAACGTGTTTTAGCATTTTTTTTGCCTGAAAATTGAAATTTTTCTAGGACAGTACAAATCGCTTCTGAGACCCAAAAAACTCGATTTTTCGGTGTTTTTAGGCTAAATTTGGGATATAAACGGGTATCGAAGATGCATGCACAAATCGACTTTTTGGGCCAAAAAAACGTGTTTTAGCATTTTTTTTGCCTGAAAATTGAAATTTTTCTAGCACAGTACAAATCGCTTCTGAGACCCAAAAAACTCGATTTTTCGGTGTTTTTAGGCTAAATTTGGGATATAAACGGGTATCGAAGATGCATGCACAAATCGACTTTTTGGGCCAAAAAAACGTGTTTTAGCATTTTTTTTGCCTGAAAATTGAAATTTTTCTAGCACAGTACAAATCGACTTTTTGGGCCAAAAAAACGTGTTTTAGCCTTTTTTTTGCCTGAAAATTGAAATTTTTCTAGCACAGTACAAATCGACTTTTTGGGCCAAAAAAACGTGTTTTAGCATTTTTTTTGCCTGAAAATTGAAATTTTTCTAGCACAGTACAAATCGCTTCTGAGACCCAAAAAACTCGATTTTTCGGTGTTTTTAGGCTAAATTTTGGATATAAACGGGTATCGAAGATGCATGCACAAATCGACTTTTTGGGCCAAAAAAACGTGTTTTAGCATTTTTTTTGCCTGAAAATTGAAATTTTTCTAGCACAGTACAAATCGACTTTTTGGGCCAAAAAAACGTGTTTTAGCATTTTTTTTGCCTGAAAATTGAAATTTTTCTAGCACAGTACAAATCGACTTTTTGGGCCAAAAAAACGTGTTTTAGCATTTTTTTTGCCTGAAAATTGAAATTTTTCTAGCACAGTACAGATCGACTTTTTGGGCCAAAAAAACGTGTTTTAGCATTTTTTTTGCCTGAAAATTGAAATTTTTCTAGCACAGTACAAATCGACTTTTTGGGCCAAAAAAACGTGTTTTAGCATTTTTTTGCCTGAAAATTGAAATTTTTCTAGCACAGTACAAATCGACTTTTTGGGCCAAAAAAACGTGTTTTAGCATTTTTTTTGCCTGAAAATTGAAATTTTTCTAGCACAGTACAAATCGACTTTTTGGGCCAAAAAAACGTGTTTTAGCATTTTTTTTGCCTGAAAATTGAAATTTTTCTAGCACAGTACAAATCGCTTCTGAGACCCAAAAAACTCGATTTTTCGGTGTTTTTAGGCTAAATTTGGGATATAAACGGGTATCGAAGATGCATGCACAAATCGACTTTTTGGGCCAAAAAAACGTGTTTTAGCATTTTTTTTGCCTGAAAATTGAAATTTTTCTAGCACAGTACAAATCGACTTTTTGGGCCAAAAAAACGTGTTTTACCATTTTTTTTGCCTGAAAATTGATTTTTTTCTAGCACAGTACAAATCGACTTTTTGGGCCAAAAAAAACGTGTTTTAGCATTTTTTTTGCCTGAAAATTGAAATTTTTCTAGCACAGTACAAATCGCTTCTGAGACCCAAAAAACTCGATTTTTCGGTGTTTTTAGGCTAAATTTAGGATATAAACGGGTATCGAAGATGCATGCACAAATCGACTTTTTGGGCCAAAAAAACGTGTTTTAGCATTTTTTTTTGCCTGAAAATTGAAATTTTTCTAGAACAGTACAAATCGACGTTTTGGGCCAAAAAAACGTGTTTTAGCATCTTTTTTGCCTGAAAATTGAAATTTTTCTAGCACAGTACAAATCGACTTTTTGGGCCAAAAAAACGTGTTTTAGCATTTTTTTTGCCTGAAAATTGAAATTTTTCTAGCACAGTACAAATCGACTTTTTGGGCCAAAAAAAAGTGTTTTAGCATTTTTTTTGCCTTAAAATTGAAATTTTCCTAGCACAGTACAAATCGCTTCTGAGACCCAAAAAACTCGATTTTTCGGTGTTTTTAGGCTAAATTTGGGATATAAACGGGTATCACAGATGCATGCACAAATCGACTTTTTGGGCCAAAAAAACATGTTTTAGCATTTTTTCTGCCTGAAAATTGAAATTTTTCTAGCACAGTACAAATCGACTTTTTGGGCCAAAAAAACGTGTTTTAGCATTTTTTTTGCCTGAAAATTGAAATTTTTCTAGCACAGTACAAATCGACTTTTTGGGCCAAAAAAACGTGTTTTAGCATTTTTTTTGCCTGAAAATTGAAATTTTTCTAGCACAGTACAAATCGCTTCTGAGACCCAAAAAACTCGATTTTTCGGTGTTTTTAGGCTAAATTTGGGATATAAACGGGTATCGAAGATGCATGCACAAATCGACTTTTTGGGCCAAAAAAACGTGTTTTAGCATTTTTTTTTGCCTGAAAATTGAAATTTTTCTAGCACAGTACAAATCGACTTTTTGGGCCAAAAAAACGTGTTTTAGCATTTTTTTTGCCTGAAAATTGAAATTTTTCTAGCACAGTACAAATCGACTTTTTGGGCCAAAAAAACGTGTTTTAGCATTTTTTTTGCCTGAAAATTGAAATTTTTCTAGCACAGTACAAATCGTCTTTTTGGGCCAAAAAAACGTGTTTTAGCATTTTTTTTGCCTGAAAATTGAAATTTTTCTAGCACAGTACAAATCGCTTCTGAGACCCAAAAAACTCGATTTTTCGGTGTTTTTAGGCTAAATTTGGGATATAAACGGGTATCGAAGATGCATGCACAAATCGACTTTTTGGGCCAAAAAAACGTGTTTTAGCATTTTTTTTGCCTGAAAATTGAAATTTTTCTAGCATAGTACAAATCGACTTTTTGGGCCAAAAAAACGTGTTTTAGCATTTTTCTTGCCTGAAAATTGAAATTTTTCTAGCACAGTACAAATCGACTTTTTGGGCCAAAAAAACGTGTTTTAGCATTTTTTTTGCCTGAAAATTGAAATTTTTCTAGCACAGTACAAATCGCTTCTGAGTCCCAAAAAACTCGATTTTTCGGTGTTTTTAGGCTAAATTTGGGATATAAACGGGTATCGAAGATGCATGCACAAATCGACTTTTTGGGCCAAAAAAACGTGTTTTAGCATTTTTTTGCCTGAAAATTGAAATTTTTCTAGCACAGTACAAATCGCTTCTGAGACCCAAAAAACTCGATTTTTCGGTGTTTTTAGGCTAAATTTGGGATATAAACGGGTATCGAAGATGCATGCACAAATCGACTTTTTGGGCCAAAAAAACGTGTTTTAGCATTTTTTCTGCCTGAAAATTGAAATTTTTCTAGCACAGTACAAATCGACTTTTTGGGCCAAAAAAACGTGTTTTAGCATTTTTTTTGCCTGAAAATTGAAATTTTTCTAGCACAGTACAAATCGACTTTTGGGCCAAAAAAACGTGTTTTAGCATTTTTCTTGCCTGAAAATTGAAATTTTTCTAGCACAGTACAAATCGACTTTTTGGGCCAAAAAAACGTGTTTTAGCATTTTTTTTGCCTGAAAATTGAAATTTTTCTAGCACAGTACAAATCGACTTTTTGGGCCAAAAAAACGTGTTTTAGCATTGTTTTGCCTGAAAATTGAATTTTTTCTAGCACAGTACAAATCGACTTTTTGGGCCAAAAAAACGTGTTTTAGCATTTTTTTTTCCTGAAAATTGAAATTTTTCTAGCACAGTACAAATCGACTTTTTGGGCCAAAAAAACGTGTTTTAGCATTTTTTTTGCCTGAAAATTGAAATTTTTCTAGCACAGTACAAATCGCTTCTGAGACCCAAAAAACTCTTTTTTTCGGTGTTTTTAGGCTAAATTTGGGATATAAACGGGTATCGAAGATGCATGCACAAATCTACTTTTTGGGCCAAAAAAACGTGTTTTAGCATTTTTTCTGCCTGAAAATTGAAATTTTTCTAGCACAGTACAAATCGACTTTTTGGGCCAAAAAAACGTGTTTTAGCATTTTTTTTGCCTGAAAATTGAAATTTTTCTAGCACAGTACAAATCGACTTTTTGGGCCAAAAAAACGTGTTTTAGCATTTTTTTTGCCTGAAAATTGAAATTTTTCTAGCACAGTACAAATCGACTTTTTGGGCCAAAAAAACGTGTTTTAGCATTTTTTTTGCCTGAAAATTGAAATTTTTCTAGCACAGTACAAATCGCTTCTGAGACCCAAAAAACTCGATTTTTCGGTGTTTTTAGGCTAAATTTGGGATATAAACGGGTATCGAAGATGCATGCACAAATCGACTTTTTGGGCCAAAAAAACGTGTTTTAGCATTTTTTTTGCCTGAAAATAGAAATTTTTCTAGCACAGTACAAATCGACTTTTTGGGCCAAAAAAACGTGTTTTAGCATTTTTTTGCCTGAAAATTGAAATTTTTCTAGCACAGTACAAATCGCTTCTGAGACCCAAAAAACTCGATTTTTCGGTGTTTTTAGGCTAAATTTGGGATATAAACGGGTATCGAAGATGCATGCACAAATCGACTTTTTGGGCCAAAAAAACGTGTTTTAGCATTTTTTTTGCCTGAAAATTGAAATTTTTCTAGCACAGTACAAATCGACTTTTTGGGCCAAAAAAACGTGTTTTAGCATTTTTTTTGCCTGAAAATTGAAATTTTTCTAGCACAGTACAAATCGCTTCTGAGACCCAAAAAACTCGATTTTTCGGTGTTTTTAGGCTAAATTTGGGATATAAACGGGTATCGAAGATGCATGCACAAATCGACTTTTTGGGCCAAAAAAACGTGTTTTAGATTTTTTTGCCTGAAAATTGAAATTTTTCTAGCACAGTACAAATCGCTTCTGAGACCCAAAAAACTCGATTTTTCGGTGTTTTTAGGCTAAATTTGGGATATAAACGGGTATCGAAGATGCATGCACAAATCGACTTTTTGGGCCAAAAAAACGTGTTTTAGCATTTTTTCTGCCTGAAAATTGAAATTTTTCTAGCACAGTACAAATCGACTTTTTGGGACAAAAAAACGTGTTTTAGCATTTTTTTTGCCTGAAAATTGAAATTTTTCTAGCACAGTACAAATCGCTTCTGAGACCCAAAAAACTCGATTTTTCGGTGTTTTTAGGCTAAATTTGGGATATAAACGGGTATCGAAGATGCATGCACAAATCGACTTTTTGGGCCAAAAAAACGTGTTTTAGCATTTTTTTTGCCTGAAAATTGAAATTTTTCTAGCACAGTACAAATCGACTTTTAGGGCCAAAAAAACGTGTTTTAGCATTTTTTTTGCCTGAAAATTGAAATTTTTCTAGCACAGTACAAATCGACTTTTTGGGCCAAAAAAACGTGTTTTAGCATTTTTTTGCCTGAAAATTGAAATTTTTCTAGCACAGTACAAATCGCTTCTGAGACCCAAAAAACTCGATTTTTCGGTGTTTTTAGGCTAAATTTGGGATATAAACGGGTATCGAAGATGCATGCACAAATCGACTTTTTGGGCCAAAAAAACGTGTTTTAGCATTTTTTCTGCCTGAAAATTGGAATTTTTCTAGCACAGTACAAATCGACTTTTTGGGCCAAAAAAACGTGTTTTAGCATTTTTTTTGCCTGAAAATTGAATTTTTTCTAGCACAGTACAAATCGACTTTTTGGGCCAAAAAAACGTGTTTTAGCATTTTTTTTGCCTGAAAATTGAAATTTATCTAGCACAGTACAAATCGACTTTTTGGGCCAAAAAAACGTGTTTTAGCATTTTTTTTGCCTGAAAATTGAATTTTTTCTAGCACAGTACAAATAGACATTTTGGGGCAAAAAAAACGTGTTTTAGCATTTTTTTTGCCTGAAAATCGAAATTTTTCTAGCACAGTACAAATCGCTTCTGAGACCCAAAAAACTCGATTTTTCGGTGTTTTTAGGCTAAATTTGGGATATAAACGGGTATCGAAGATGCATGCACAAATCGACTTTTTGGGCCAAAAAAACGTGTTTTAGCAATTTTTCTGCCTGAAAATTGAAATTTTTCTAGCACAGTACAAATCGACTTTTTGGGCCAAAAAAACGTGTTTTAGCATTTTTTTTGCCTGAAAATTGAAATTTTTCTAGCACAGTACAAATCGACTTTTTGGGCCAAAAAAACGTGTTTTAGCATTTTTCTTGCCTGAAAATTGAAATTTTTCTAGCACAGTACAAATCGACTTTTTGGGCCAAAAAAACGTGTTTTAGCATTTTTTTTGCCTGAAAATTGAAATTTTTCTAGCACAGTACAAATCGACTTTTTGGGCCAAAAAAACGTGTTTTAGCATTTTTTTGCCTGAAAATTGAAATTTTTCTAGCACAGTACAAATCGACTTTTTGGGCCAAAAAAACGTGTTTTAGCATTTTTTTTGCCTGAAAATTGAAATTTTTCTAGCACAGTACAAATCGACTTTTTGGGCCAAAAAAACGTGTTTTAGCATTTTTTTTGCCTGAAAATTGAAATTTTTCTAGCACAGTACAAATCGCTTCTGAGACCCAAAAAACTCTTTTTTTCGGTGTTTTTAGGCTAAATTTGGGATATAAACGGGTATCGAAGATGCATGCACAAATCGACTTTTTGGGCCAAAAAAACGTGTTTTAGCATTTTTTCTGCCTGAAAATTGAAATTTTTCTAGCACAGTACAAATCGACTTTTTGGGCAAAAAAAACGTGTTTTAGCATTTTTTTTGCCTGAAAATTGAAATTTTTCTAGCACAGTACAAATCGACTTTTTGGGCCAAAAAAACGTGTTTTAGCATTTTTTTTGCCTGAAAATTGAAATTTTTCTAGCACAGTACAAATCGACTTTTTGGGCCAAAAAAACGTGTTTTAGCATTTTTCTTGCCTGAAAATTGAAATTTTTCTAGCACAGTACAAATCGACTTTATGGCCCAAAAAAACGTGTTTTAGCATTTTTTTTGCCTGAAAATTGATTTTTTTCTAGCACAGTACAAATCGACTTTTTGGGCCAAAAAAACGTGTTTTAACATTTTTTTTGCCTGAAAATTGAAATTTTTCTAGCACAGTACAAATCGCTTCTGAGACCCAAAAAACTCTTTTTTTCGGTGTTTTTAGGCTAAATTTGGGATATAAACGGGTATCGAAGATGCATGCACAAATCGACTTTTTGGGCCAAAAAAATGTGTTTTAGCATTTTTTCTGCCTGAAAATTGAAATTTTTCTAGCACAGTACAAATCGACTTTTTGGGCCAAAAAAACGTGTTTTAGCATTTTTTTTGCCTGAAAATTGAAATTTTTCTAGCACAGTACAAATCGACTTTTTGGGCCAAAAAAACGTGTTTTAGCATTTTTTTTGCCTGAAAATTGAAATTTTTCTAGCACAGTACAAATCGACTTTTTGGGCCAAAAAAACGTGTTTTAGCATTTTTTTTGCCTGAAAATTGAAATTTTTCTAGCACAGTACAAATCGCTTCTGAGACCCAAAAAACTCGATTTTTCGGTGTTTTTAGGCTAAATTTGGGATATAAACGGGTATCGAAGATGCATGCACAAATCGACTTTTTGGGCCAAAAAAACGTGTTTTAGCATTTTTTTTGCCTGAAAATTGAAATTTTTCTAGCACAGTACAAATCGACTTTTTGGGCCAAAAAAACGTGTTTTAGCATTTTTTTTGCCTGAAATTTGAAATTTTTCTAGCACAGTACAAATCGACTTTTTGGGCCAAAAAAAACGTGTTTTAGCATTTTTTTTGCCTGAAAATTGAAATTTTTCTAGCACAGTACAAATCGACTTTTTGGGCCAAAAAAACGTGTTTTAGAATTTTTTTTGCCTGAAAATTGAAATTTTTCTAGCACAGTACAAATCGCTTCTGAGACCCAAAAAACTCAATTTTTCGGTGTTTTTAGGCTAAATTTGGGATATAAACGGGTATCGAAGATGCATGCACAAATCGACTTTTTGGGCCAAAAAAACGTGTTTTAGCATTTTTTTTGCCTGAAAATTGAAATTTTTCTAGCACAGTACAAATCGACTTTTTGGGCCAAAAAAACGTGTTTTAGCATTTTTTTGCCTGAAAATTGAAATTTTTCTAGCACAGTACAAATCGCTTCTGAGACCCAAAAAACTCGATTTTTCGGTGTTTTTAGGCTAAATTTGGGATATAAACGGGTATCGAAGATGCATGCACAAATCGACTTTTTGGGCCAAAAAAACGTGTTTTAGCATTTTTTCTGCCTGAAAATTGAAATTTTTCTAGCACAGTACAAATCGACTTTTTGGGCCAAAAAAACGTGTTTTAGCATTTTTTTTGCCTGAAAATTGAAATTTTTCTAGCACTGTACAAATCGACTTTTTGGGCCAAAAAAACGTGTTTTAGCATTTTTCTTGCCTGAAAATTGAAATTTTTCTAGCACAGTACAAATCGACTTTTTGGGCCAAAAAAACGTGTTTTAGCATTTTTTTTGCCTGAAAATAGAAATTTTTCTAGCACAGTACAAATCGACTTTTTGGGCCAAAAAAACGTGTTTTAGCATTTTTTTGCCTGAAAATTGAAGTTTTTCTAGCACAGTACAAATCGACTTTTTGGGCCAAAAAAACGTGTTTTAGCATTTTTTTTGCCTGAAAATTGAAATTTTTCTAGCACAGTACAAATCGACTTTTTGGGCCAAAAAAACGTGTTTTAGAAATTTTTTTGCCTGAAAATTGAAATTTTTCTAGCACAGTACAAATCGCTTCTGAGACCCAAAAAACTCTTTTTTTCGGTGTTTTTAGGCTAAATTTGGGATATAAACGGGTATCGAAGATGCATGCACAAATCGACTTTTTGGGCCAAAAAAACGTGTTTTAGCATTTTTTCTGCCTGAAAATTGAAATTTTTCTAGCACAGTACAAATCGACTTTTTGGGCCAAAAAACGTGTTTTAGCATTTTTTTTGCCTGAAAATTGAAATTTTTCTAGCACAGTACAAATCGACTTTTTGGGCCAAAAAAACGTGTTTTAGCATTTTTTTTGCCTGAAAATTGAAATTTTTCTAGCACAGTACAAATCGACTTTTTGGGCCAAAAAAACGTGTTTTAGCATTTTTTTTGCCTGAAAATTGAAATTTTTCTAGCACAGTACAAATCGACTTTTTGGGCCAAAAAAACGTGTTTTAGCATTTTTTTTGCCTGAAAATTGAAATTTTTCTAGCACAGTACAAATCGACTTTTTGGGCCAAAAAAACGTGTTTTAGCATTTTTTTTGCCTGAAAATTGAAATTTTTCTAGCACAGTACAAATCGACTTTTTGGGCCAAAAAAACGTGTTTTAGCATTTTTTTTGCCTGAAAATTGAAATTTTTCTAGCACAGTACAAATCGCTTCTGAGACCCAAAAAACTCGATTTTTCGGTGTTTTTAGGCTAAATTTGGGATATAAACGGGTATCGAAGATGCATGCACAAATCGACTTTTTGGGCCAAAAAAACGTGTTTTAGCATTTTTGTTGCCTGAAAATTGAAATTTTTCTAGCACAGTACAAATCGACTTTTTGGGCCAAAAAAACGTGTTTTAGCATTTTTTTTGCCTGAAAATTGAAATTTTTCTAGCACAGTACAAATCGCTTCTGAGACCCAAAAAACTCGATTTTTCGGTGTTTTTAGGCTAAATTTGGGATATAAACGGGTATCGAAGATGCATGCACAAATCGACTTTTTGGGCCAAAAAAACGTGTTTTAGCATTTTTTTGCCTGAAAATTGAAATTTTTCTAGCACAGTTCAAATCGCTTCTGAGACCCAAAAAACTCGATTTTTCGGTGTTTTTAGGCTAAATTTGGGATATAAACGGGTATCGAAGATGCATGCACAAATCGACTTTTTGGGCCAAAAAAACTTGTTTTAGCATTTTTTCTGCCTGAAAATTGAAATTTTTCTAGCACAGTACAAATCGACTTTTTGGGCCAAAAAAACGTGTTTTAGCATTTTTTTTGCCTGAAAATTGAAATTTTTCTAGCACTGTACAAATCGACTTTTTGGGCCAAAAAAACGTGTTTTAGCATTTTTCTTGCCTGAAAATTGAAATTTTTCTAGCACAGTACAAATCGATTTTTTGGGCCAAAAAAACGTGTTTTAGCATTTTTTTTGCCTGAAAATAGAAATTTTTCTAGCACAGTACAAATCGACTTTTTGGGCCAAAAAAACGTGTTTTAGCATTTTTTTGCCTGAAAATTGAAATTTTTCTAGCACAGTACAAATCGACTTTTTGGGCCAAAAAAACGTGTTTTAGCATTTTTTTTGCCTGAAAATTGAAATTTTTCTAGCACAGTACAAATCGACTTTTTGGGCCAAAAAAACGTGTTTTAGAATTTTTTTTGCCTGAAAATTGAAATTTTTCTAGCACAGTACAAATCGCTTCTGAGACCCAAAAAACTCTTTTTTTCGGTGTTTTTAGGCTAAATTTGGGATATAAACGGGTATCGAAGATGCATGCACAAATCGACTTTTTGGGCCAAAAAAACGTGTTTTAGCATTTTTTCTGCCTGAAAATTGAAATTTTTCTAGCACAGTACAAATCGACTTTTTGGGCCAAAAAAACGTGTTTTAGCATTTTTTTTGCCTGAAAATTGAAATTTTTCTAGCACAGTACAAATCGACTTTTTGGGCCAAAAAAACGTGTTTTAGCATTTTTTTTGCCTGAAAATTGAAATTTTTCTAGCACAGTACAAATCGACTTTTTGGGCCAAAGAAACGTGTTTTAGCATTTTTTTTGCCTGAAAATTGAAATTTTTCTAGCACAGTACAAATCGACTTTTTGGGCCAAAAAAACGTGTTTTAGCATTTTTTTTGCCTGAAAATTGAAATTTTTCTAGCACAGTACAAATCGACTTTTTGGGCCAAAAAAACGTGTTTTAGCATTTTTTTTGCCTGAAAATTGAAATTTTTCTAGCACAGTACAAATCGACTTTTTGGGCCAAAAAAACGTGTTTTAGCATTTTTTTTGCCTGAAAATTGAAATTTTTCTAGCACAGTACAAATCGACTTTTTGGGCCAAAAAAACGTGTTTTAGCATTTTTTTTGCCTGAAAATTGAAATTTTTCTAGCACAGTACAAATCGACTTTTTGGGCCAAAAAAACGTGTTTTAGCATTTTTTTTGCCTGAAAATTGAAATTTTTCTAGCACAGTACAAATCGCTTCTGAGACCCAAAAAACTCGATTTTTCGGTGTTTTTAGGCTAAATTTGGGATATAAACGGGTATCGAAGATGCATGCACAAATCGACTTTTTGGGCCAAAAAAACGTGTTTTAGCATTTTTGTTGCCTGAAAATTGAAATTTTTCTAGCACAGTACAAATCGACTTTTTGGGCCAAAAAAACGTGTTTTAGCATTTTTTTTGCCTGAAAATTGAAATTTTTCTAGCACAGTACAAATCGCTTCTGAGACCAAAAAAACTCGATTTTTCGGTGTTTTTAGGCTAAATTTGGGATATAAACGGGTATCGAAGATGCATGCACAAATCGACTTTTTGGGCCAAAAAAACGTGTTTTAGCATTTTTTTGCCTGAAAATTGAAATTTTTCTAGCACAGTTCAAATCGCTTCTGAGACCCAAAAAACTCGATTTTTCGGTGTTTTTAGGCTAAATTTGGGATATAAACGGGTATCGAAGATGCATGCACAAATCGACTTTTTGGGCCAAAAAAACTTGTTTTAGCATTTTTTCTGCCTGAAAATTGAAATTTTTCTAGCACAGTACAAATCGACTTTTTGGGCCAAAAAAACGTGTTTTAGCATTTTTTTTGCCTGAAAATTGAAATTTTTCTAGCACTGTACAAATCGACTTTTTGGGCCAAAAAAACGTGTTTTAGCATTTTTCTTGCCTGAAAATTGAAATTTTTCTAGCACAGTACAAATCGATTTTTTAGGCCAAAAAAACGTGTTTTAGCATTTTTTTTGCCTGAAAATAGAAATTTTTCTAGCACAGTACAAATCGACTTTTTGGGCCAAAAAAACGTGTTTTAGCATTTTTTTGCCTGAAAATTGAAATTTTTCTAGCACAGTACAAATCGACTTTTTGGGCCAAAAAAACGTGTTTTAGCATTTTTTTTGCCTGAAAATTGAAATTTTTCTAGCACAGTACAAATCGACTTTTTGGGCCAAAAAAACGTGTTTTAGAATTTTTTTTGCCTGAAAATTGAAATTTTTCTAGCACAGTACAAATCGCTTCTGAGACCCAAAAAACTCTTTTTTTCGGTGTTTTTAGGCTAAATTTGGGATATAAACGGGTATCGAAGATGCATGCACAAATCGACTTTTTGGGCCAAAAAAACGTGTTTTAGCATTTTTTCTGCCTGAAAATTGAAATTTTTCTAGCACAGTACAAATCGACTTTTTGGGCCAAAAAAACGTGTTTTAGCATTTTTTTTGCCTGAAAATTGAAATTTTTCTAGCACAGTACAAATCGACTTTTTGGGCCAAAAAAACGTGTTTTAGCATTTTTTTTGCCTGAAAATTGAAATTTTTCTAGCACAGTACAAATCGACTTTTTGGGCCAAAGAAACGTGTTTTAGCATTTTTTTTGCCTGAAAATTGAAATTTTTCTAGCACAGTACAAATCGACTTTTTGGGCCAAAAAAACGTGTTTTAGCATTTTTTTTGCCTGAAAATTGAAATTTTTCTAGCACAGTACAAATCGACATTTTGGGCCAAAAAAACGTGTTTTAGCATTTTTTTTGCCTGAAAATTGAAATTTTTCTAGCACAGTACAAATCGACTTTTTGGGCCAAAAAAACGTGTTTTAGCATTTTTTTTGCCTGAAAATTGAAATTTTTCTAGCACAGTACAAATCGCTTCTGAGACCCAAAAAACTCGATTTTTCGGTGTTTTTAGGGTAAATTTGGGATATAAACGGGTATCGAAGATGCATGCACAAATCGACTTTTTGGGCCAAAAAAACGTGTTTTAGCATTTTTTTTGCCTGAAAATTGAAATTTTTCTAGCACAGTACAAATCGACTTTTTGGGCCAAAAAAACGTGTTTTAGCATTTTTTTTGCCTGAAAATTGAATTTTTTCTAGCACAGTACAAATCGACTTTTTGGGCCAAAAAAAACGTGTTTTAGCATTTTTTTTGCCTGAAAATTGAAATTTTTCTAGCACAGTACAAATCGCTTCTGAGACCCAAAAAACTCGATTTTTCGGTGTTTTTAGGCTAAATTTGGGATATAAACGGGTATCGAAGATGCATGCACAAATCGACTTTTTGGGCCAAAAAAACGTGTTTTAGCATTTTTTTTGCCTGAAAATTGAAATTTTTCTAGCACAGTACAAATCGACTTTTTGGGCCAAAAAAACGTGTTTTAGCATTTTTTTTGCCTGAAAATTGAAATTTTTCTAGCACAGTACAAATCGACTTTTTGGGCCAAAAAAACGTGTTTTAGCATTTTTTTTGCCTGAAAATTGAAATTTTTCTAGCACAGTACAAATCGACTTTTTGGGCCAAAAAAACGTGTTTTAGCATTTTTTTTGCCTGAAAATTGATATTTTTCTAGCACAGTACAAATCGCTTCTGAGACCCAAAAAACTCGATTTTTCGGTGTTTTTAGGCTAAATTTGGGATATAAACGGGTATCGAAGATGCATGCACAAATCGACTTTTTGGGCCCAAAAAACGTGTTTTAGCATTTTTTCTGCCTGAAAATTGAAATTTTTCTAGCACAGTACAAATCGACTTTTTGGGCCAAAAAAAAGTGTTTTAGCATTTTTTTTGCCTGAAAATTGAAATTTTTCTAGCACAATACAAATCGACTTTTTGGGCCAAAAAAACGTGTTTTAGCATTATTTTTGCCTGAAAATTGAAATTTTTCTAGCACAGTACAAATCGACTTTTTGGGCCAAAAAAACGTGTTTTAGCATTTTTTTTGCCTGAAAATTGAAATTTTTCTAGCACAGTACAAATCGACTTTTTGGGCCAAAAAACGTGTTTTAGCATTTTTTTTGCCTGAAAATTGAAATTTTTCTAGCACAGTACAAATCGACTTTTTGGGCCAAAAAAACGTGTTTTAGCATTTTTTTTGCCTGAAAATTGAAATTTTTCTAGCACAGTACAAATCGCTTCTGAGACCCAAAAAACTCGATTTTTCGGTGTTTTTAGGCTAAATTTGGGATATAAACGGGTATCGAAGATGCATGCATAAATCGACTTTTTTGGCCAAAAAAACGTGTTATAGCATTTTTTTTGCCTGAAAATTGAAATTTTTCTAGCACAGTACAAATCGCTTCTGAGACCCAAAAAACTCGATTTTTCGGTGTTTTTAGGCTAAATTTGGGATATAAACGGGTATCGAAGATGCATGCAAAAATCGACTTTTTGGGCCAAAAAAACGTGTTTTAGCATTTTTTTTGCCTGAAAATTGAAATTTTTCTAGCACAGTACAAATCGACTTTTTGGGCCAAAAAAACGTGTTTTAGCATTTTTTTTGCCTGAAAATTGAAATTTTTCTAGCACAGTACAAATCGACTTTTAGGGCCAAAAAAACAAGTTTTAGCATTTTTTTTGCCTGAAAATTGAAATTTTTCTAGCACAGTACAAATCGACTTTTAGGGCCAAAAAAACGTGTTTTAGGATTTATTTTGCCTGAAAATTGAAATTTTTCTAGCACAGTACAAATCAACTTTTTGAGCCAAAAAAACGTGTTTTAGCATTTTTTTTGCCTGAAAATTGAAATTTTTCTAGCACAGTACAAATCGACTTTTTGGGCCAAAAAAACGTGTTTTAGCATTTTTTTTGCCTGAAAATTGATTTTTTTCTAGCACAGTACAAATCGCTTCTGAGACCCAAAAAAATCGATTTTTCGTTGTTTTTAGGCTAAATTTGGGATATAAACGGGTATCGAAGATGCATGCACAAATCGACTTTTTGTGCCAAAAAAACGTGTTTTAGCATTTTTTTTGCCTGAAAATTGAAATTTTTCTAGCACAGTACAAATCGACTTTTTGGGCCAAAAAAACGTGTTTTAGCTTTTTTTTTGCCTGAAAATTGAAATTTTTCTAGCACAGTACAAATCGACTTTTTGGGCCAAAAAAACGTGTTTTAGCATTTTTTTTGCCAGAAAATTGAAATTTTTCTAGCACAGTACAAATCGATTTTTTGGGCCAAAAAAACGTGTTTTAGCATTTTTTTTGCCTGAAAATAGAAATTTTTCTAGCACAGTACAAATCGACTTTTTGGGCCAAAAAAACGTGTTTTAGCATTTTTTTTGCCTGAAAATTGAAATTTTTCTAGCACAGTACAAATCGCTTCTGAGACCCAAAAAACTCGATTTTTCGGTGTTTTTAGGCTAAATTTGGGATATAAACGGGTATCAAAGATGCATGCACAAATCGACTTTTTTGGCCAAAAAAACGTGTTTTAGCATTTTTTTTGCCTGAAAATTGAAATTTTTCTAGCACAGTACAAATCGCTTCTGAGACCCAAAAAACTCGATTTTTCGGTGTTTTTAGGCTAAATTTGGGATATAAACGGGTATCGAAGATGCATGCACAAATCGACTTTTTGGGCCAAAAAAACGTGTTTTAGCATTTTTTTTGCCTGAAAATTGAAATTTTTCTAGCACAGTACAAATCGCTTCTGTGACCCAAAAAACTCGATTTTTCGGTGTTTTTAGGCTAAATTTGTGATATAAACGGGTATCGAAGATGCATGCACAAATCGACTTTTTGGGCCAAAAAAACGTGTTTTAGCATTTTTTTTGCCTGAAAATTTAATTTTTTTTAGAATAGTGTAGACATGTACAAATGGCTTCTGAGACCCAAAAAACTCGATTTTTCGGTGTTTTTAGGCTAAATTTGGGATATAAACGGGTATCGAAGATGCATGCACAAATCGACTTTTTGGGCCAAAAAAACGCGTTTTAGCATTTTTTTTGCCTGAAAATTGAAATTTTTCTAGAACAGTGTAGACATGTACAAATCGCTTCTGAGACCCAAAAAACTCGATTTTTCGGTGTTTTTAGGCTAAATTTGGGATATAAACGGGAATCGAAGATGCATGCACAAATCGACTTTTTTTGCCAAAAAAACGTGTTTTAGCATTTTTTTTGCCTGAAAATTGATATTTTTCTAGCACAGTACAAATCGCTTCTGAGACCCAAAAAACTCGATTTTTCGGTGTTTTTAGGCTAAATTTGGGATATAAACGGGTATCGAAGATGCATGCACAAATCGACTTTTTTGGCCAAAAAAACGTGTTTTAGCATTTTTTTTGCCTGAATTTTTTTTTTTTTTTTAGAACAGTGTAGACATGTACAAATGGCTTCTGAGACCCAAAAAACTCGATTTTTCGGTGTTTTTAGGCTAAATTTGGGATATAAACGGGTATCGAAGATGCATGCACAAATCGACTTTTTGGGCCAAAAAAACGTGTTTTAGCATTTTTTTTGCCTGAAAATTGACATTTTTCTAGCACAGTACAAATCGCTTCTGTGACCCAAAAAACTCGATTTTTCGGTGTTCTTAGGCTAAATTTGGGATATAAACGGGTATCGAAGATGCATGCACAAATCGACTTTTTGGGCCAAAAAAACGTGTTTTAGCATTTTTTTTGCCTGAAAATTTAATTTTTTTTAGAATAGTGTAGACATGTACAAATGGCTTCTGAGACCCAAAAAACTCGATTTTTCGGTGTTTTTAGGCTAAATTTGGGATATAAACGGGTATCGAAGATGCATGCACAAATCGACTTTTTGGGCCAAAAAAACGTGTTTTAGCATTTTTTTTGCCTGAAAATTGAAATTTTTCTAGAACAGTGTAGACATGTACAAATCGCTTCTGAGACCCAAAAAACTCGATTTTTCGGTGTTATTAGGCTAAATTTGGGATATAAACGGGTATCGAAGATGCATGCACAAATCGACTTTTTGGGCCAAAAAAACGTGTTTTAGCATTTTTTTTGCCTGAAAATTGAAATTTTTCTAGAATAGTGTAGACATGTACAAATCGCTTCTGAGACCCAATAAACTCGATTTTTCGGTGTTTTTAGGCTAAATTTGGGATATAAACGGGTATCGAAGATGCATGCACAAATCGACTTTTTGGGCCAAAAAAACGTGTTTTAGCATTTTTTTTGCCTGAAATTTTTTTTTTTTTTAGAATAGTGTAGACATGTACAAATGGCTTCTGAGACCCAAAAAACTCGATTTTTCGGTGTTTTTAGGCTAAATTTGGGATATAAACGGGTATCGAAGATGCATGCACAAATCGACTTTTTGGGCCAAAAAAACGTGTTTTAGCATTTTTTTTGCCTGAAATTTGAAATTTTTCTAGCACAGTACAAATCGCTTCTGTGACCCAAAAAACTCGATTTTTCGGTGTTTTTAGGCTAAATTTGTGATATAAACGGGTATCGAAGATGCATGCACAAATCGACTTTTTGGGCCAAAAAAACGTGTTTTAGCATTTTTTTTGCCTGAAAATTGATTTTTTTCTAGAACAGTGTAGACATGTACAAATCGCTTCTGAGACCCAAAAAACTCGATTTTTCGGTGTTTTTAGGCTAAATTTGGGATATAAACGTGAATCGAAGATGCATGCACAAATCGACTTTTTTTGCCAAAAAAACGTGTTTTAGCATTTTTTTTGCCTGAAAATTGATATTTTTCTAGCACAGTACAAATCGCTTCTGAGAACCAAAAAACTCGATTTTTCGGTGTTTTTAGGCTAAATTTGGGATATAAACGGGTATCGAAGATGCATGCACAAATCGACTTTTGGGCCCAAAAAACGTGTTTTAGCATTTTTTTTGCCTGAAAATTGATTTTTTTCTAGAACAGTGTAGACATGTACAAATCGCTTCTGAGACCCAGAAACTCGATTTTTCGGTGTTTTTAGGCTAAATTTGGGATATAAACGGGTATCGAAGATGCATGCACAAATCGACTTTTTGGGCCCAAAAAACGTGTTTTAGCATTTTTTTTGCCTGAAAATTGATTTTTTTCTAGAACAGTGTAGACATGTACAAATGGCTTCTGAGACCCCAAAAAATCGATTTTTCGGTGTTTTAGGCTAAATTTGGGATATAAACGGGTATCGAAGATGCATGCACAAATCGACTTTTGGGCCCAAAAAACGTGTTTTAGCATTTTTTTTGCCTGAAAATTGAAATTTTTCTAGCACAGTACAAATCGCTTCTGAGACCCAAAAAACTCGATTTTTCGGTGTTTTTAGGCTAAATTTGGGATATAAACGGGTATCGAAGATGCATGCACAAATCGACTTTTTGGGCCAAAAAAACGTGTTTTAGCATTTTTTTTGCCTGAAATTTTTTTTTTTTTTAGAATAGTGTAGACATGTACAAATGGCTTCTGAGACCCAAAAAACTCGATTTTTCGGTGTTTTTAGGCTAAATTTGGGATATAAACGGGTATCGAAGATGCATGCACAAATCGACTTTTTGGGCCAAAAAAACGTGTTTTAGCATTTTTTTTGCCTGAAAATTGAAATTTTTCTAGCACAGTACAAATCGCTTCTGTGACCCAAAAAACTCGATTTTTCGGTGTTTTTAGGCTAAATTTGTGATATAAACGGGTATCGAAGATGCATGCACAAATCGACTTTTTGGGCCAAAAAAACGTGTTTTAGCATTTTTTTTGCCTGAAAATTGATTTTTTTCTAGAACAGTGTAGACATGTACAAATCGCTTCTGAGACCCAAAAAACTCGATTTTTCGGTGTTTTTAGGCTAAATTTGGGATATAAACGTGAATCGAAGATGCATGCACAAATCGACTTTTTTTGCCAAAAAAACGTGTTTTAGCATTTTTTTTGCCTGAAAATTGATATTTTTCTAGCACAGTACAAATCGCTTCTGAGAACCAAAAAACTCGATTTTTCGGTGTTTTTAGGCTAAATTTGGGATATAAACGGGTATCGAAGATGCATGCACAAATCGACTTTTGGGCCCAAAAAACGTGTTTTAGCATTTTTTTTGCCTGAAAATTGATTTTTTTCTAGAACAGTGTAGACATGTACAAATCGCTTCTGAGACCCAGAAACTCGATTTTTCGGTGTTTTTAGGCTAAATTTGGGATATAAACGGGTATCGAAGATGCATGCACAAATCGACTTTTTGGGCCCAAAAAACGTGTTTTAGCATTTTTTTTGCCTGAAAATTGATTTTTTTCTAGAACAGTGTAGACATGTACAAATGGCTTCTGAGACCCCAAAAAATCGATTTTTCGGTGTTTTAGGCTAAATTTGGGATATAAACGGGTATCGAAGATGCATGCACAAATCGACTTTTTGGGCCAAAAAAACGTGTTTTAGCAATTTTTTTTGCCTGAAAATTGAAATTTTTCTAGCACAGTACAAATCGCTTCTGAGACCCAAAAAACTCGATTTTTCGGTGTTTTTAGGCTAAATTTGGGATATAAACGGGTATCGAAGATGCATGCACAAATCGACTTTTTCGGACCAAAAAACTTGTTTTAGCATTTTTTTTGCCTGAAAATTGATTTTTTTCTCGAATAGTGTAGACATGTACAAATGGCTTCGGAGACCCAAAAAACTCGATTTTTCGGTGTTTTAGGCTAAATTTGGGATATAAACGGGTATCGAAGATGCATGCACAAATCGACTTTTTGGGCCAAAAAAACGTGTTTTAGTATTTTTTTGCCTGAAAATTGATTTTTTTCTAGAACAGTGTAAACATGTACAAATCGCTTCTGAGACCCAAAAAACTCGATTTTTCGGTGTTTTTAGGCTAAATTTGGGATATAAACGGGTATCGAAGATGCATGCACAAATCGACCTTTTGGCCAAAAAAACGTGTTTTAGAATTTTTTTTGCCTGAAAATTGATTTTTTTCTAGAACAGTGTAGACATGTACAAATGGTTTCTGGGACCCAAAAAAATCGATTTTTCGGTGTTTTAGGCTAAATTTGGGATATAAACGGGTATCGAAGATGCATGCACAAATCGACTTTTTGGGCCCAAAAAACGTGTTTTAGCATTTTTTTTGCCTGAAAATTGTTTTTTTCTAGAACAGTGTAGACATGTACAAATGGCTTCTGAGACCCAAAAAACTCGATTTTTCGGTGTTTTAGGCTAAATTTGGGATATAAACGGGTATCGAAGATGCATGCACAAATCGACTTTTTGGGCCAAAAAAACGTGTTTTAGCATTTTTTTTGCCTGAAAATTGATTTTTTTCTAGAACAGTGTAGACATGTACAAATGGCTTCTGAGACCCAAAAAACTCGGTTTTCGGTGTTTTAGGCTAAATTTGGGATATAAACGGGTATCGAAGATGCATGCACAAATCGACTTTTTGGGCCAAAAAAACGTGTTTTAGCATTTTTTTTGCCTGAAAATTGAAATTTTTCTAGAACAGTGTAGACATGTACAAATCGCTTCTGAGACCCAAAAAACTCGATTTTTCGGTGTTTTTAGGCTAAATTTGGGATATAAACGGGTATCGAAAATGCATGCACAAATCGACTTTTTGGGCCAAAAAACGTGTTTTAGCATTTTTTTTGCCTGAAAATTGATTTTTTTCTAGAACAGTGTAGACATGTACAAATGGCTTCTGAGACCCAAAAAACTCGATTTTTCGGTGTTTTTGCCTGAAAATTGAAATTTTTCTAGCACAGTGTAGACATGTACAAATGGCTTCTGGGACCCAAAAAACTCGATTTTTCGGTGTTTTTGCCTGAAAATTGATTTTTTTCTAGAACAGTGTAGACATGTACAAATGGCTTCTGGGACCCAAAAAACTCGATTTGTCGGTGTTTTTAGGCTAAATTTGGGATATAAACGGGTATCGAAGATGCATGCACAAATCGACTTTTTGGGCCCAAAAAACGTGTTTTAGCATTTTTTTTGCCTGAAAATTGAAATTTTTCTAGCACAGTACAAATCGCTTCTGAGACCAAAAAAACTCGATTTTTCGGTGTTTTTAGGCTAAATTTGGGATATAAACGGGTATCGAAGATGCATGCACAAATCGACTTTTTGGGCCAAAAAAACGTGTTTTAGCATTTTTTTTGCCTGAAAATTGATTTTTTTCTAGAACAGTGTAGACATGTACAAATGGTTTCTGAGACCCCCAAAAATCGATTTTTCGGTGTTTTAGGCTAAATTTGGGATATAAACGGGTATCGAAGATGCATGCACAAATCGACTTTTTGGGCCAAAAAAACGTGTTTTAGCATTTTTTTTGCCTGAAAATTGATTTTTTTCTAGAACAGTGTAGACATGTACAAATGGCTTCTGAGACCCAAAAAACTCGATTTTTAGGTATTTTAGGCTAAATTTGGGATATAAACGGGTATCGAAGATGCATGCACAAATCGACTTTTTGGGCCAAAAAAACGTGTTTTAGCATTTTTTTTGCCTGAAAATTGAATTTTTTTTAGCACAGTACAAATCGCTTCTGAGACCCAAAAAACTCTATTTTTCGGTGTTTTTAGGCTAAATTTGGGATATAAACGGGTATCGAAGATGCATGCACAAATCGACTTTTTGGGCCCAAAAAACGTGTTTTAGCATTTTTTTTGCCTGAAAATTGATTTTTTTCTAGAACAGTGTAGACATGTACAAATCGCTTCTGAGACCCAAAAAACTCGATTTTTCGGTGTTTTTAGGCTAAATTTGGGATATAAACGGATATCGAAGATGCATGCACAAATCGACTTTTTGGGCCCAAAAAACGTGTTTTAGCATTTTTTTTGCCTGAAAATTGATTTTTTTCTAGAACAGTGTAGACATGTACAAATGGCTTCTGAGACCCAAAAAAATCGATTTTTCGGTGTTTTAGGCTAAATTTGGGATATAAACGGGTATCGAAGATGCATGCACAAATCGACTTTTTGGGCCAAAAAAACGTGTTTTAGCATTTTTTTTTTCCTGAAAATTGAAATTTTTCTAGCACAGTACAAATCGCTTCTGAGACCCAAAAAACTCGATTTTTCGGTGTTTTTAGGCTAAATTTGGGATATAAACGGGTATCGAAGATGCATGCATAAATCGACTTTTTGGGCCAAAAAAACGTGTTTTAGCATTTTTTTTGCCTGAAAATTGAAATTTTTCTAGCACAGTACAAATGGCTTCTGAGACCCAAAAAACTCGATTTTTCGGTGTTTTAGGCTAAATTTGGGATATAAACGGGTATCGAAGATGCATGCACAAATCGACTTTTTGGGCCCAAAAAACGTGTTTTAGCATTTTTTTTGCCTGAAAATTGATTTTTTTCTAGAACAGTGTAGACATGTACAAATGGCTTCTGAGACCCAAAAAACTCGATTTTCGGCGTTTAGGCTAAATTTGGGATATAAACGGGTATCGAAGATGCATGCACAAATCGACTTTTTGGGCCAAAAAAACGTGTTTTAGCATTTTTTTTGCCTGAAAATTGAAATTTTTCTAGAACAGTGTAGACATGTACAAATCGCTTCTGAGACCCAAAAAACTCGATTTTTCGGTGTTTTTAGGCTAAATTTGGGATATAAACGGGTATCGAAGATGCATGCACAAATCGACTTTTTGGGCCCAAAAAACGTGTTTTAGCATTTTTTTTGCCTGAAAATTGATTTTTTTCTAGAACAGTGTAGACATGTACAAATGGCTTCTGAGACCCAAAAAACTCGATTTTTCGGTGTTTTTGCCTGAAAATTGAAATTTTTCTAGCACAGTACAAATCGTTTCTGAGACCAAAAAAACTCGATTTTTCGGTGTTTTTAGGCTAAATTTGGGATATAAACGGGTATCGAAGATGCATGCACAAATCGACTTTTTGGGCCAAAAAAACGTGTTTTAGCATTTTTTTTGCCTGAAAATTGAAATTTTTCTAGAACAGTGTAGACATGTACAAATGGCTTCTGAGACCCAAAAAACTCGATTTTTCGGTGTTTTAAGGCTAAATTTGGGATATAAACGGGTATCGAAGATGCATGCACAAATCGACTTTTTGGGCAAAAAAACATGTTTTAGCATTTTTTTTGCCTGAAAATTGAAATTTTTCTAGCACAGTACAAATCGCTTCTGAGACCCAAAAAACTCGATTTTTCGGTGTTTTTAGGCTAAATTTGGGATATAAACGGGTATCGAAGATGCATGCACAAATCGACTTTTTGGGCCCAAAAAACGTATTTTAGCATTTTTTTTGCCTGAAAATTGATTTTTTTCTAGAACAGTGTAGACATGTACAAATGGCTACTGAGACCCAAAAAACTCGATTTTTCGGTGTTTTTGGCTAAATTTGGGATATAAACGGGTATCGAAGATGCATGCACAAATCGACTTTTTGGGCCAAAAAAACGTGTTTTAGCATTTTTTTTGCCTGAAAATTGAAATTTTTCTACCACAGTACAAATCGCTTCTGAGACCCAAAAAACTCGATTTTTCGGTGTTTTTGGCTAAATTTGGGATATAAACGGGTATCGAAGATGCATGCACAAATCGACTTTTTGGGTCAAAAAAACGTGTTTTAGCATTTTTTTTGCCTGAAAATTGAAATTTTTCTAGAACAGTGTAGACATGTACAAATCGCTTCTGAGACCCAAAAAACTCGATTTTTCGGTGTTTTTGGCTAAATTTGGGATATAAACGGGTATCGAAGATGCATGCACAAATCGACTTTTTGGGCCCAAAAAACGTGTTTTAGCATTTTTTTTGCCTGAAAATTGAAATTTTTCTAGCACAGTACAAATCGCTTCTGAGACCCAAAAAACTCGAATTTCGGTGTTTTTAGGCTAAATTTGGGATATAAACGGGTATCGAAGATGCATGCACAAATCGACTTTTTGGGCCCAAAAAACGTGTTTTAGCATTTTTTTTGCCTGAAAATTGATTTTTTTATAGAACAGTGTAGACATGTACAAATGGCTTTCGAGACCCAAAAAACTCGATTTTTCGGTGTTTTAGGCTAAATTTGGGATATAAACGGGTATCGAAGATGCATGCACAAATCGACTTTTTGGGCCAAAAAACGTGTTTTAGCATTTTTTTTGCCTGAAAATTGATTTTTTTCTAGAACAGTGTAGACATGTACAAATGGCTTCTGAGACCCAAAAAACTCGATTTTTCGGTGTTTTTAGGCTAAATTTGGGATATAAACGGGTATCGAAGATGCATGCACAAATCGACTTTTTGGGCCCAAAAAACGTGTTTTAGCATTTTTTTTGCCTGAAAATTGAATTTTTTCTAGAACAGTGTAGACATGTACAAATGGCTACTGAGACCCAAAAAACTCGATTTTTCAGTGTTTTAGGCTAAATTTGGGATATAAACGGGTATCGAAGATGCATGCACAAATCGACTTTTTGGGCCAAAAAAACGTATTTTAGCAGTTTTTTTGCCTGACAATTGAAATTTTTCTAGAACAGTGTAGACATGTACAAATGGCTTCTGAGACCCAAAAAAGTCGATTTTTCGGTGTTTTTAGGCTAAATTTGGGATATAAACGGGTATCGAAGATGCTTGCACAAATCGACTTTTTGGGCCAAAAAAAACGTGTTTTAGCCTTTTTTTTGCCTGAAATTTGAAAATTTTCTAGAACAGTGTAGACATATACAAATCGCTTCTGAGACCCAAAAAACTCGATTATTCGGTGTTTTAGGTTAAATTTGGGATATAAACGGGTATCGAAGATGCATGCACAAATCGACTTTTTGGGCCAAAAAAACGTGTTTTAGCATTTTTTTTGCCTGAAAATTGAAATTTTTCTAGCACAGTACAAATCGCTTCTGAGACCCAAAAAACTCGATTTTTCGGTGTTTTTAGGCTAAATTTGGGATATAAACGGGTATCGCAGATGCATGCACAAATCGACTTTTTGGGCCCAAAAAACATGTTTTAGCATTTTTTTTGCCTGAAAATTGATTTTTTTCTAGAACAGTGTAGACATGTACAAATGGCTTCTGAGGCCCAAAAAACTCGATTTTTCTTTGTTTTAGGCTAAATTTGGGATATAAACGGGTATCGAAGATGCATGCACAAATCGACTTTTTGGGCCCAAAAAACGTGTTTTAGCATTTTTTTTGCCTGAAAATTGATTTTTTTCTAGAACAGTGTAGATATGTACAAATGGCTACTGAGACCCAAAAAACTCGATTTTTCGGTGTTTTAGGCTAAATTTGGGATATAAACGGGTATCGAAGATGCATGCACAAATCGACTTTTTGGGCCAAAAAAACGTGTTTTAGCATTTTTTTTGCCTGAAAATTGATTTTTTTCTAGCACAGTACAAATCGCTTCTGAGACCCAAAAAACTCGATTTTTCGGTGTTATTAGGCTAAATTTGGGATATAAACGGGTATCGAAGATGCATGCACAAATCGACTTTTTGGGCCCAAAAAACGTGTTTTAGCATTTTTTTTTGCCTGAAAATTGATTTTTTTCTAGAACAGTGTAGACATGTACAAATGGCTTCTGAGGCCAAAAAACTCGATTTTTCGGTGTTTTAGGCTAAATTTGGGATATAAACGGGTATCGAAGATCCATGCACAAATCGACTTTTTGGGCCCAATAAACGTGTTTTAGCATTTTTTTTGCCTGAAAATTGATTTTTTTCTAGAACAGTGTAGACATGTACAAATGGCTTCTGAGGCCCAAAAAACTCGATTTTTCGGTGTTTTAGGCTAAATTTGGGATATAAACGGGTATCGAAGATGCATGCACAAATCGACTTTTTGGGCCCAAAAAACGTGTTTTAGCATTTTTTTTGCCTGAAAATTGATTTTTTTCTAGAACAGTGTAGATATGTACAAATGGCTACTGAGACCCAAAAAACTCGATTTTTCGGTGTTTTAGGCTAAATTTGGGATATAAACGGGTATCGAAGATGCATGCACAAATCGACTTTTTGGGCCAAAAAAACGTGTTTTAGCATTTTTTTTGCCTGAAAATTGATTTTTTTCAAGCACAGTACAAATCGCTTCTGAGACCCAAAAAACTCGATTTTTCGGTGTTTTTAGGCTAAATTTGGGATATAAATGGGTATCGAAGATGCATGCACAAATCGACTTTTTGGGCCCAAAAAACGTGTTTTAGCATTTTTTTTGCCTGAAAATTGATTTTTTTCTAGAACAGTGTAGACATGTACAAATGGCTACTGAGACCCAAAAAACTCGATTTTTCAGTGTTTTAGGCTAAATTTGGGATATAAACGGGTATCGAAGATGCATGCACAAATCGACTTTTTGGGCCAAAAAAACGTGTTTTAGCATTTTTTTTGCCTGAAAATTGATTTTTTTCAAGCACAGTACAAATCGCTTCTGAGACCCAAAAAACTCGATTTTTCGGTGTTTTTAGGCTAAATTTGGGATATAAATGGGTATCGAAGATGCATGCACAAATCGACTTTTTGGGCCCAAAAAACGTGTTTTAGCATTTTTTTTGCCTGAAAATTGATTTTTTTTCTAGAACAGTGTAGACATGTACAAATGGCTACTGAGACCCAAAAAACTCGATTTTTCAGTGTTTTAGGCTAAATTTGGGATATAAACGGGTATCGAAGATGCATGCACAAATCGACTTTTTGGGCCAAAAAAACGTGTTTTAGCATTTTTTTTGCCTGAAAATTGAAAGTTTTCTAGCACAGTACAAATCGCTTCTGAGACCCAAAAAACTCGATTTTTCGGTGTTTTTAGGCTAAATTTGGGATATAAACGGGTATCGAAGATGCATGCACAAATCGACTTTTTGGGCCAAAAAACGTGTTTTAGCATTTTTTTTGCCTGAAAATTGATTTTTATCTAGAACAGTGTAGACATGTACAAATGGCTACTGAGGCCCCCAAAAATCGATTTTTCGGTGTTTTAGGCTAAATTTGGGATATAAACGGGTATCGAAGATGCATGCACAAATCGACTTTTTGGGTCAAAAAAACGTGTTTTAGCATTTTTTTTGCCTGAAAATTGAAATTTTTCTAGAACAGTGTAGACATGTACAAATCGCTTCCGAGAACCAAAAAACTCGATTTTTCGGTGTTTTTAGGCTAAATTTGGGATATAAACGGGTATCGAAGATGCATGCACAAATCGACTTTTTGGGCCAAAAAAACGTGTTTTAGCCTTTTTTTTGCTTGAAAATTGAAATATTTCTGGAACAGTGTAGACATGTACAAATCGCTTCTGAGACCCAAAAAACTCGATTTTTCGGTGTTTTTAGGCTAAATTTGGGATATAAACGGGTATCGAAGATGCATGCACAAATCGACTTTTTGGGCCCAAAAAACGTGTTTTAGCATTTTTTTTGCCTGAAAATTGATTTTTTTCTAGAACAGTGTAGACATGTACAAATGGCTTCTGAGACCCAAAAAACTCGATTTTTCGGTGTTTTAGGCTAAATTTTGGATATAAACGGGTATCGAAGATGCATGCACAAATCGACTTTTTTGGCCAAAAAAAACGTGTTTTAGCATTTTTTTTTGCCTGAAAATTGAAATTTTTCTAGCACAGTACAAATCGCTTCTGAGACCCAAAAAACTCTATTTTTCGGTGTTTTTAGGCTAAATTTGGGATATAAACGGGTATCGAAGATGCATGCACAAATCGACTTTTTGGGCCCAAAAAACGTGTTTTAGCATTTTTTTTGCCTGAAAATTGATTTTTTTCTAGAACAGTGTAGACATGTACAAATGGCTACTGAGACCCAAAAAATCGATTTTTCGGTGTTTTTAGGCTAAATTCGGGATATAAACGGGTATCGAAGATGCATGCACAAATCGACTTTTTGGGCCAAAAAAACGTGTTTTAGCATTATTTTTGCCTGAAAATTGATTTTTTTCTAGAACAGTGTAGACATGTACAAATGGCTACTGAGACCCAAAAAATCGATTTTTCGGTGTTTTTAGGCTAAATTTGGGATATAAACGGGTATCGAAGATGCATGCACAAATCGACTTTTTGGGCCCAAAAAACGTGTTTTAGCATTTTTTTTGCCTGAAAATTGATTTTTTTCTAGAACAGTGTAGACATGTACAAATGGCTTCTGAGACCCAAAAAACTCGATTTTTCGGTGTTTTAGGCTAAATTTGGGATATAAACGGGTATCGAAGATGCATGCACAAATCGACTTTTTGGGCAAAAAAACATGTTTTAGCATTTTTTTGCCTGAAAATTGAAATTTTTCTAGCACAGTACAAATCGCTTCTGAGACCCAAAAAACTCGAGTTTTCGGTGTTTTTAGGCTAAATTTGGGATATAAACGGGTATCGAAGATGCATGCACAAATCGACTTTTTGGGTCAAAAAAACGTGTTTTAGCATTTTTTTTTGCCTGAAAATTGAATTTTTTCTAGAACAGTGTAGACATGTACAAATGGCTTCTGAGACCCAAAAAACTCGATTTTTCGGTGTTTTAGGCTAAATTTGGGATATAAACGGGTATCGAAGATGCGTGCACAAATCGACTTTTTGGGTCAAAAAAACGTGTTTTAGCATTTTTTTTGCCTGAAAATTGAAATTTTTCTAGAACAGTGTAGACATGTACAAATCGCTTCTGAGGCCCAAAAAACTCGATTTTTCGGTGTTTTAGGCTAAATTTGGGATATAAACGGATATCGAAGATGCATGCACAAATTGACTTTTTGGGCCAAAAAAACGTGTTTTAGCATTTTTTTTGCCTGAAAATTGAAATTTTTCTAGCACAGTACAAATCGCTTCTGAGACCCAAAAAACTCGATTTTTCGGTGTTTTTAGGCTAAATTTGGGATATAAACGGGTATCGAAGATGCATGCACAAATCGACTTTTTGGGCCCAAAAAACGTGTTTTAGCATTTTTTTTTGCCTGAAAATTGAATTTTTTCTAGAACAGTGTAGACATGTACAAATCGCTTCTGAGACCCAAAAAACTCGATTTTTCGGTGTTTTAGGCTAAATTTGGGATATAAACGGGTATCGAAGATGCATGCACAAATCGACTTTTTGGGTCAAAAAAACGTGTTTTAGCATTTTTTTTGCCTGAAAATTGAAATTTTTCTAGAACAGTGTAGACATGTACAAATCGCTTCTGAGACCCAAAAAACTCGATTTTTCGGTGTTTTTAGGCTAAATTTGGGATATAAACGGGTATCGAAGATGCATGCACAAATCGACTTTTTGGGCCAAAAAAACGTGTTTTAGCATTTTTTTTGCCTGAAAATTGATCTTTTTCTAGCACAGTACAAATCGCTTCTGAGACCCAAAAAACTCGATTTTTCGGTGTTTTTAGGCTAAATTTGGGATATAAACGGGTATCGAAGATGCATGCACAAATCGACTTTTTGGGCCAAAAAAACGTGTTTTAGCATTTTTTTTGCTTGAAAATTGAATTTTTTCTGGAACAGTGTAGACATGTACAAATCGCTTCTGAGACCCAAAAAACTCGATTTTTCGGTGTTTTTAGGCTAAATTTGGGATATAAACGGGTATCGAAGATGCATGCACAAATCGACTTTTTGGGCCCAAAAAACGTGTTTTAGCATTTTTTTTGGCCTGAAAATTGAATTTTTTCTAGCACAGTACAAATCGCTTCTGAGACCCAAAAAACTCGATTTTTCGGTGTTTTTAGGCTAAATTTGGGATATAAACGGGTATCGAAGATGCATGCACAAATCGACTTTTTGGGCCCAAAAAACGTGTTTTAGCATTTTTTTTGGCCTGAAAATTGA
This sequence comes from Petrolisthes manimaculis, assembly GCA_034508575.1. Classification (NCBI taxonomy): domain Eukaryota; kingdom Metazoa; phylum Arthropoda; class Malacostraca; order Decapoda; family Porcellanidae; genus Petrolisthes; species Petrolisthes manimaculis. The sequence goes on from JAWZYT010004123.1 coordinate 92,508, forward strand.
ATTTTTTCTAGAACAGTGTAGACATGTACAAATGGCTTCTGAGACCCAAAAAACTCGATTTTTCGGTGTTTTAGGCTAAATTTGGGATATAAACGGGTATCGAAGATGCATGCACAAATCGACTTTTTGGGTCAAAAAAACGTGTTTTAGCATTTTTTTTACCTGAAAATTGAATTTTTTCTAGAACAGTGTAGACATGTACAAATCGCTTCTGAGACCCAAAAAACTCGATTTTTCGGTGTTTTTAGGCTAAATTTGGGATATAAACGGGTATCGAAGATGCATGCACAAATCGACTTTTTGGGCCAAAAAAACGTGTTTTAGCATTTTTTTTGCTTGAAAATTGAATTTTTTCTGGAACAGTGTAGACATGTACAAATCGCTTCTGAGACCCAAAAAACTCGATTTTTCGGTGTTTTTAGGCTAAATTTGGGATATAAACGGGTATCGAAGATGCATGCACAAATCGACTTTTTGGACCCAAAAAACGTGTTTTAGCATTTTTTTTGCCTGAAAATTGAAATTTTTCTAGCACAGTACAAATCGCTTCTGAGACCCAAAAAACTCGATTTTTCGGTGTTTTTAGGCTAAATTTGGGATATAAACGGGTATCGAAGATGCATGCACAAATCGACTTTTTGGGCCCAAAAAACGTGTTTTAGCATTTTTTTTGCCTGAAAATTGATTTTTTTATAGAACAGTGTAGACATGTACAAATGGCTTTCGAGACCCAAAAAACTCGATTTTTCGGTGTTTTAGGCTAAATTTGGGATATAAACGGGTATCGAAGATGCATGCTCAAATCGACTTTTTGGGCCAAAAAAACGTGTTTTAGCATTTTTTTTGCCTGAAAATTGATTTTTTTCTAGCACAGTACAAATCGCTTCTGAGACCCAAAAAACTCGATTTTTCGGTGTTTTTAGGCTAAATTTGGGATATAAACGGGTATCGAAGATGCATGCACAAATCGACTTTTTGGGCCAAAAAAACGTGTTTTAGCATTTTTTTTGCCTGAAAATTGAAATTTTTCTAGCACAGTACAAATCGCTTCTGAGACCCAAAAAACTCGATTTTTCGGTGTTTTTAGGCTAAATTTGGGATATAAACGGGTATCGAAGATGCATGCACAAATCGACTTTTTGGGCCAAAAAAACGTATTTTAGCATTTTTTTTGCCTGACAATTGAAATTTTTCTAGAACAGTGTAGACATGTACAAATGGCTTCTGAGACCCAAAAAAGTCGATTTTTCGGTGTTTTTAGGCTAAATTTGGGATATAAACGGGTATCGAAGATGCATGCACAAATCGACTTTTTGGGCCAAAAAAACGTGTTTTAGCATTTTTTTTGCTTGAAAATTGAAATTTTTCTGGAACAGTGTAGACATGTACAAATCGCTTCTGAGACCCAAAAAACTCGATTTTTCGGTGTTTTTAGGCTAAATTTGGGATATGAACGGGTATCGAAGATGCATGCACAAATCGACTTTTTGGGCCCAAAAAACGTGTTTTAGCATTTTTTTTGCCTGAAAATTGAAATTTTTCTAGCACAGTACAAATCGCTTCTGAGACCCAAAAAACTCGATTTTTCGGTGTTTTTAGGCTAAATTTGGGATATAAACGGGTATCGAAGATGCATGCACAAATCGACTTTTTGGGCCAAAAAAACGTATTTTAGCATTTTTTTTGCCTGACAATTGAAATTTTTCTAGAACAGCGTAGACATGTACAAATGGCTTCTGAGACCCAAAAAACTCGATTTTTCGGTGTTTTTAGGCTAAATTTGGGATATAAACGGGTATCGAAGATGCATGCACAAATCGACTTTTTGGGCCAAAAAAACGTGTTTTAGCATTTTTTTTGCTTGAAAATTGAAATTTTTCTGGAACAGTGTAGACATGTACAAATCGCTTCTGAGACCCAAAAAACTCGATTTTTCGGTGTTTTTAGGCTAAATTTGGGATATGAACGGGTATCGAAGATGCATGCACAAATCGACTTTTTGGGCCCAAAAAACGTGTTTTAGCATTTTTTTTGCCTGAAAATTGATTTTTTTATAGAACAGTGTAGACATGTACAAATGGCTTTCGAGACCCAAAAAACTCGATTTTTCGGTGTTTTAGGCTAAATTTGGGATATAAACGGGTATCGAAGATGCATGCACAAATCGACTTTTTGGGCCCAAAAAACGTGTTTTAGCATTTTTTTTGCCTGATAATTGATTTTTTTCTAGAACAGTGTAGACATGTACAAATGGCTTCTGAGACCCAAAAAACTCGATTTTTCGGTGTTTTTAGGCTAAATTTGGGATATAAACGGGTATCGAAGATGCATGCACAAATCGACTTTTTGGGCCAAAAAAACGTGTTTTAGCATTTTTTTTGCTTGAAAATTGAATTTTTTCTGGAACAGTGTAGACATGTACAAATGGCTTCTGAGACCCAAAAAACTCGATTTTTCGGTGTTTTTAGGCTAAATTTGGGATATAAACGGGTATCGAAGATGCATGCACAAATCGACTTTTTGGGCCAAAAAAACGTGTTTTAGCATTTTTTTTGCCTGAAAATTGATTTTTTTCTAGCACAGTACAAATCGCTTCTGAGACCCAAAAAACTCGATTTTTCGGTGTTTTTAGGCTAAATTTGGGATATAAACGGGTATCGAAGATGCATGCACAAATCGACTTTTTGGGCCAAAAAAACGTGTTTTAGCATTTTTTTTGCCTGAAAATTGAAATTTTTCTAGCACAGTACAAATCGCTTCTGAGACCCAAAAAACTCGATTTTTCGGTGTTTTTAGGCTAAATTTGGGATATAAACGGGTATCGAAGATGCATGCACAAATCGACTTTTTGGGCCAAAAAAACGTATTTTAGCATTTTTTTTGCCTGACAATTGAAATTTTTCTAGAACAGTGTAGACATGTACAAATGGCTTCTGAGACCCAAAAAACTCGATTTTTCGGTGTTTTTAGGCTAAATTTGGGATATAAACGGGTATCGAAGATGCATGCACAAATCGACTTTTTGGGCCAAAAAAACGTGTTTTAGCATTTTTTTTGCTTGAAAATTGAAATTTTTCTGGAACAGTGTAGACATGTACAAATCGCTTCTGAGACCCAAAAAACTCGATTTTTCGGTGTTTTTAGGCTAAATTTGGGATATGAACGGGTATCGAAGATGCATGCACAAATCGACTTTTTGGGCCCAAAAAACGTGTTTTAGCATTTTTTTTGCCTGAAAATTGAAATTTTTCTAGCACAGTACAAATCGCTTCTGAGACCCAAAAAACTCGATTTTTCGGTGTTTTTAGGCTAAATTTGGGATATAAACGGGTATCGAAGATGCATGCACAAATCGACTTTTTGGGCCAAAAAAACGTATTTTAGCATTTTTTTTGCCTGACAATTGAAATTTTTCTAGAACAGTGTAGACATGTACAAATGGCTTCTGAGACCCAAAAAACTCGATTTTTCGGTGTTTTTAGGCTAAATTTGGGATATAAACGGGTATCGAAGATGCATGCACAAATCGACTTTTTGGGCCAAAAAAACGTGTTTTAGCATTTTTTTTGCTTGAAAATTGAAATTTTTCTGGAACAGTGTAGACATGTACAAATCGCTTCTGAGACCCAAAAAACTCGATTTTTCGGTGTTTTTAGGCTAAATTTGGGATATGAACGGGTATCGAAGATGCATGCACAAATCGACTTTTTGGGCCCAAAAAACGTGTTTTAGCATTTTTTTTGCCTGAAAATTGATTTTTTTCTAGAATAGTGTAGATATGTACAAATGGCTTCTGAGACCCAAAAAACTCGATTTTTCGGTGTTTTTGGCTAAATTTGGGATATAAACGGGTATCGAAGATGCATGCACAAATCGACTTTTTGGGCCCAAAAAACGTGTTTTAGCATTTTTTTTTTCCTGAAAATTGATTTTTTTCTAGAACAGTGTAGACATGTACAAATGGCTTCTGAGACCCAAAAAACTCGATTTTTCGGTGTTTTAGGCTAAATTTGGGATATAAACGGGTATCGAAGATGCATGTACAAATCGACTTTTTGAGTCAAAAAAACGTGTTTTAGCATTTTTTTTACCTGAAAATTGAATTTTTTCTAGAACAGTGTAGACATGTACAAATCGCTTCTGAGACCCAAAAAACTCGATTTTTCGGTGTTTTTAGGCTAAATTTGGGATATAAACGGGTATCGAAGATGCATGCACAAATCGACTTTTTGGGCCCAAAAAACGTGTTTTAGCATTTTTTTTGCCTGAAAATTGAAATTTTTCTAGCACAGTACAAATCGCTTCTGAGACCCAAAAAACTCGATTTTTCGGTGTTTTTAGGCTAAATTTGGGATATAAACGGGTATCGAAGATGCATGCACAAATCGACTTTTTGGGCCCAAAAAACGTGTTTTAGCATTTTTTTTGCCTGAAAATTGATTTTTTTATAGAACAGTGTAGACATGTACAAATGGCTTTCGAGACCCAAAAAACTCGATTTTTCGGTGTTTTAGGCTAAATTTGGGATATAAACGGGTATCGAAGATGCATGCACAAATCGACTTTTTGGGCCCAAAAAACGTGTTTTAGCATTTTTTTTGCCTGATAATTGATTTTTTTCTAGAACAGTGTAGACATGTACAAATGGCTTCTGAGACCCAAAAAACTCGATTTTTCGGTGTTTTTAGGCTAAATTTGGGATATAAACGGGTATCGAAGATGCATGCACAAATCGACTTTTTGGGCCAAAAAAACGTGTTTTAGCATTTTTTTTGCTTGAAAATTGAATTTTTTCTGGAACAGTGTAGACATGTACAAATGGCTTCTGAGACCCAAAAAACTCGATTTTTCGGTGTTTTTAGGCTAAATTTGGGATATAAACGGGTATCGAAGATGCATGCACAAATCGACTTTTTGGGCCCAAAAAACGTGTTTTAGCATTTTTTTTGCCAGAAAATTGAAATTTTTCTAGCACAGTACAAATCGCTTCTGAGACCCAAAAAACTCGATTTTTCGGTGTTTTAGGCTAAATTTGGGATATAAACGGGTATCGAAGATGCATGCACAAATCGACTTTTTGGGCCCAAAAAACGTGTTTTAGCATTTTTTTTGCCTGAAAATTGATTTTTTTCTAGAACAGTGTAGACATGTACAAATGGCTACTGAGACCCAAAAAACTCGATTTTTCGGTGTTTTTGGCTAAATTTGGGATATAAACGGGTATCGAAGATGCATGTACAAATCGACTTTTTGAGTCAAAAAAACGTGTTTTAGCATTTTTTTTACCTGAAAATTGAATTTTTTCTAGAACAGTGTAGACATGTACAAATCGCTTCTGAGACCCAAAAAACTCGATTTTTCGGTGTTTTTAGGCTAAATTTGGGATATAAACGGGTATCGAAGATGCATGCACAAATCGACTTTTTGGGCCAAAAAAACGTGTTTTAGCATTTTTTTTGCTTGAAAATTGATTTTTTTCTGGAACAGTGTAGACATGTACAAATCGCTTCTGAGACCCAAAAAACTCGATTTTTCGGTGTTTTTAGGCTAAATTTGGGATATAAACGGGTATCGAAGATGCATGCACAAATCGACTTTTTGGGCCCAAAAAACGTGTTTTAGCATTTTTTTTGCCTGAAAATTGAAATTTTTCTAGCACAGTACAAATCGCTTCTGAGACCCAAAAAACTCGATTTTTCGGTGTTTTTAGGCTAAATTTGGGATATAAACGGGTATCGAAGATGCATGCACAAATCGACTTTTTGGGCCCAAAAAACGTGTTTTAGCATTTTTTTTGCCTGAAAATTGATTTTTTTATAGAACAGTGTAGACATGTACAAATGGCTTTCGAGACCCAAAAAACTCGATTTTTCGGTGTTTTAGGCTAAATTTGGGATATAAACGGGTATCGAAGATGCATGCACAAATCGACTTTTTGGGCCCAAAAAACGTGTTTTAGCATTTTTTTTGCCTGATAATTGATTTTTTTCTAGAACAGTGTAGACATGTACAAATGGCTTCTGAGACCCAAAAAACTCGATTTTTCGGTGTTTTTAGGCTAAATTTGGGATATAAACGGGTATCGAAGATGCATGCACAAATCGACTTTTTGGGCCAAAAAAACGTGTTTTAGCATTTTTTTTGCTTGAAAATTGATTTTTTTCTGGAACAGTGTAGACATGTACAAATGGCTTCTGAGACCCAAAAAACTCGATTTTTCGGTGTTTTTAGGCTAAATTTGGGATATAAACGGGTATCGAAGATGCATGCACAAATCGACTTTTTGGGCCCAAAAAACGTGTTTTAGCATTTTTTTTGCCTGAAAATTGAAATTTTTCTAGCACAGTACAAATCGCTTCTGAGACCCAAAAAACTCGATTTTTCGGTGTTTTTAGGCTAAATTTGGGATATAAACGGGTATCGAAGATGCATGCACAAATCGACTTTTTGGGCCCAAAAAACGTGTTTTAGCATTTTTTTTGCCTGAAAATTGATTTTTTTCTAGAACAGTGTAGACATGTACAAATGGCTTCTGAGACCCAAAAAACTCGATTTTTGGTGTTTTAGGCTAAATTTGGGATATAAACGGGTATCGAAGATGCATGCACAAATCGACTTTTTGGGCAAAAAAAACGTGTTTTAGCATTTTTTTTGCCTGCAAATTGAAATTTTTCTAGAACAGTGTAGACATGTACAAATCGCTTCTGAGACCCAAAAAACTCGATTATTCGGTGTTTATAGGCTAAATTTGGGATATAAACGGGTATCGAAGATGCATGCACAAATCGACTTTTTGGGCCCAAAAAACGTGTTTTAGCATTTTTTTTGCCTGAAAATGGAAATTTTTCTAGAACAGTGTAGACATGTACAAATCGCTTCTGAGACCCAAAAAACTCGATCTTTCGGTTTTTTAGGCTAAATTTGGGATATAAACGGGTATCGAAGATGCATGCACAAATCGACTTTTTGGGCCCAAAAAACGTGTTTTACCATTTTTTTTGCCTGAAAATTGATTTTTTTCTAGAACAGTGTAGACTTGTACAAATGGCTTCTGAGATCCAAAAAACTCGATTTTTCGGTGTTTTAGGCTAAATTTGGGATATAAACGGGTATCGAAGATGCATGCACAAATCGACTTTTTGGGCTCAAAAAACGTGTTTTAGCATTTTTTTTGCCTGAAAATTGATTTTTTTCTAGAACAGTGTAGACATGTACAAATGGCTTCTGAGACCCAAAAAACTCGATTTTTCGGTGTTTTTGGCTAAATTTGGGATATAAACGGGTATCGAAGATGCATGCACAAATCGACTTTTTGGGCCAAAAAAACGTGTTTTAGCATTTTTTTTGCCTGAAAATTGAAATTTTTCTAGCACAGTACAAATCGCTTCTGAGACCCAAAAAACTCGATTTTTCGGTGTTTTTAGGCTAAATTTGGGATATAAACGGGTATCGAAGATGCATGCACAAATCGACTTTTTGGGCCCAAAAAACGTGTTTTAGCATTTTTTTTGCCTGAAAATTGATTTTTTTATAGAACAGTGTAGACATGTACAAATGGCTTCCGAGACCCAAAAAACTCGATTTTTCGGTGTTTTAGGCTAAATTTGGGATATAAACGGGTATCGAAGATGCATGCACAAATCGACTTTTTGGGCCCAAAAAACGTGTTTTAGCATTTTTTTTGCCTGAAAATTGATTTTTTTCTAGCACAGTACAAATCGCTTCTGAGACCCAAAAAACTCGATTTTTCGGTGTTTTAGGCTAAATTTGGGATATAAACGGGTATCGAAGATGCATGCACAAATCGAATTTTTGGGCCCAAAAAACGTGTTTTAGCATTTTTTTTGCCTGAAAATTGATTTTTTTCTAGAACAGTGTAGACATGTACAAATGGCTACTGAGACCCAAAATACTCGATTTTTCGGTGTTTTAGGCTAAATTTGGGATATAAACGGGTATCGAAGATCCATGCACAAATTGACTTTTTGGGCCAAAAAAACGTGTTTTAGCATTTTTTTTGCCTGAAAATTGATTTTTTTCTAGAACAGTGTAGACATGTACAAATGGCTTCTGAGACCCAAAAAAACTCGATTTTTCGGTGTTTTAGGCTAAATTTGGGATATAAACGGGTATCGAAGATGCATGCACAAATCGACTATTTGGGCCAAAAAAACGTGTTTTAGCATATTTTTTGCCAGAAAATTGAAATTTTTCTAGAACAGTACAAATCGCTTCTGAGACCCAAAAAACTCTATTTTTCGGTGTTTTTAGGCTAAATTTGGGATATAAACGTGTATCGAAGATGCATGCACAAATCGACTTTTTGGGCCAAAAAAACGTGTTTTAGCATTTTTTTTGCCTGAAAATTGATTTTTTTCTAGAACAGTGTAGACATGTACAAATCGCTTCTGAGACCCAAAAAACTCGATTTTTCGGTGTTTTTGGGCTAAATTTGGGATATAAACGGGTATCGAAGATGCATGCACAAATCGACTTTTTGGGACAAAAAAAAGTGTTTTAGCATTTTTTTTGCCTGAAATTTGAATTTTTTCTAGAACAGTGTAGACATATTCAAATCGCTTCTGAGACCCAAAAAACTCGATTATTCGGTGTCTTTAGGCTAAATTTGGGATATAAACGGGTATCGAAGATGCATGCACAAATCGACTTTTTGGGCCCAAAAAACGTGTTTTAGCATTTTTTTTGCCTGAAAATTGATTTTTTTCTAGAACAGTGTAGACATGTACAAATGGCTTCTGAGACCCAAAAAACTCGATTTTTAGGTGTTTTTAGGCTAAATTCGGGATATAAACGGGTATCGAAGATGCATGCACAAATCGACTTTTTGGGCCAAAAAAACGTGTTTTAGCATTTTTTTTTCCTGAAAATTGATATTTTTCTAGCACAGTACAAATCGCTTCTGAGACCCAAAAAACTCGATTTTTCGGTGTTTTTAGGCTAAATTTGGGATATAAACGGGTATCGAAGATGCATGCACAAATCGACTTTTTGGGCCAAAAAAACGTGTTTTAGCATTTTTTTTTGCCTGAAAATTGAAATTTTTCTAGAACAGTGTAGACATGTACAAATCGCTTCTGAGACCCAAAAAACTCGATCTTTCGGTGTTTTTAGGCTAAATTTGGGATATAAACGGGTATCGAAGATGCATGCACAAATCGACTTTTTGGGCCAAAAAAACGTGTTTTAGCATTTTTTTTGCCTGAAAATTGAAATTTTTCTAGCACAGTACAAATCGCTTCTGAGACCCAAAAAACTTGATTTTTCGGTGTTTTTAGGCTAAATTTGGGATATAAACGGGTATCGAAGATGCATGCACAAATCGACTTTTTGGGCCCAAAAAACGTGTTTTAGCATTTTTTTTGCCTGAAAATTGATTTTTTTCTAGAACAGTGTAGACATGTACAAATGGCTTCTGAGACCCAAAAAACTCGATTTTTCGGTGTTTTTAGGCTAAATTCGGGATATAAACGGGTATCGAAGATGCATGCACAAATCGATTTTTTGGGCCCAAAAAACGTGTTTTAGCATTTTTTTTGCCTGAAAATTGAATTTTTTCTAGAACAGTACAAATCGCTTCTGAGACCCAAAAAACTCGATTTTTCAGTGTTTTTAGGCTAAATTTGGGATATAAACGGGTATCGAAGATGCATGCACAAATCGACTTTTTGGGCCCAAGAAACGTGTTTTAGCATTTTTTTTGCCTGAAAATTGAATTTTTTCTAGAACAGTGTAGACATATACAAATCGCTTCTGAGACCCAAAAAACTCGATTATTCGGTGTTTTTAGGCTAAATTTGGGATATAAACGGGTATCGAAGATGCATGCACAAATCGACTTTTTGGGCCCAAAAAACGTGTTTTAGCATTTTTTTTGCCTGAAAATTGATTTTTTTCTAGAACAGTGTAGACATGTACAAATGGCTTCTGAGACCCAAAAAACTCGATTTTTCGGTGTTTTAGGCTAAATTTGGGATATAAACGGGTATCGAAGATACATGCACAAATCGACTTTTTGGGCCCAAAAAACGTGTTTTAGCATTTTTTTTGCCTGAAAATTGATTTTTTTCTAGAACAGTGTAGACATGTACAAATGGCTTCTGAGACCCAAAAAACTCGATTTTTCGGTGTTTTTAGGCTAAATTCGGGATATAAACGGGTATCGAAGATGCATGCACAAATCGACTTTTTGGGCCAAAAAAACGTGTTTTAGCATTTTTTTTTCCTGAAAATTGATATTTTTCTAGCACAGTACAAATCGCTTCTGAGACCCAAAAAACTCGATTTTTCGGTGTTTTTAGGCTAAATTTGGGATATAAACGGGTATCGAAGATGCATGCACAAATCGACTTTTTGGGCCCAAAAAACGTGTTTTAGCATTTTTTTTGCCTGAAATTTGATTTTTTTCTAGAACAGTGTAGACATGTACAAATGGCTTCTGAGACCCAAAAAACTCGATTTTTCGGTGTTTTAGGCTAAATTTGGGATATAAACGGGTATCGAAGATACATGCACAAATCGACTTTTTGGGCCCAAAAAACGTGTTTTAGCATTTTTTTTGCCTGAAAATTGATTTTTTTCTAGAACAGTGTAGACATGTACAAATCGCTTCTGAGACCCAAAAAACTCGATTTTTCGGTGTTTTTAGGCTAAATTCGGGATATAAACGGGTATCGAAGATGCATGCACAAATCGACTTTTTGGGCCAAAAAAACGTGTTTTAGCATTTTTTTTGCCTGAAAATTGATATTTTTCTAGCACAGTACAAATCGCTTCTGAGACCCAAAAAACTCGATTTTTCGGTGTTTTTAGGCTAAATTTGGGATATAAACGGGTATCGAAGATGCATGCACAAATCGACTTTTTGGGCCCAAAAAACGTGTTTTAGCATTTTTTTTGCCTGAAAATTGATTTTTTTCTAGAACAGTGTAGACATGTACAAATGGCTTCTGAGACCCAAAAAACTCGATTTTCGGTGTTTTAGGCTAAATTTGGGATATAAACGGGTATCGAAGATGCATGCACAAATCGACTTTTTGGGCAAAAAAAACGTGTTTTAGCATTTTTTTTGCCTGAAAATTGAAATTTTTCTAGAACAGTACAAATCGCTTCTGAGACCCAAAAAACTCGATTATTCGGTGTTTATAGGCTAAATTTGGGATATAAACGGGTATCGAAGATGCATGCACAAATCGACTTTTTGGGCCCAAAAAACGTGTTTTAGCATTTTTTTTGCCTGAAAATTGAAATTTTTCTAGAACAGTGTAGACATGTACAAATCGCTTCTGAGACCCAAAAAACTCGATCTTTCGGTGTTTTTAGGCTAAATTTGGGATATAAACGGGTATCGAAGATGCATGCACAAATCGACTTTTTGGGCCAAAAAAACGTGTTTTAGCATTTTTTTTGCCTGAAATTTGAAATTTTTCTAGAACAGTGTAGACATATTCAAATCGCTTCTGAAACCCAAAAAAACTCGATTATTCGGTGTTTTTAGGCTAAATTTGGGATATAAACGGGTATCGAAGATGCATGCACAAATCGACTATTTGGGCCCAAAAAACGTGTTTTAGCATTTTTTTTGCCTGAAAATTGATTTTTTTCTAGAACAGTGTAGACATGTACAAATGGCTTCTGAGACCCAAAAAACTCGATTTTTCGGTGTTTTTAGGCTAAATTCGGGATATAAACGGGTATCGAAGATGCATGCACAAATCGACTTTTTGGGCCAAAAAAACGTGTTTTAGCATTTTTTTTTCCTTAAAATTGATATTTTTCTAGCACAGTACAAATCGCTTCTGAGACCCAAAAAACTCGATTTTTCGGTGTTTTTAGGCTAAATTTGGGATATAAACGGGTATCGAAGATGCATGCACAAATCGACTTTTTGGGCCCAAAAAACGTGTTTTAGCATTTTTTTTGCCTGAAAATTGATTTTTTTCTAGAACAGTGTAGACATGTACAAATGGCTTCTGAGACCCAAAAAACTCGATTTTTACGGTGTTTTAGGCTAAATTTGGGATATAAACGGGTATCGAAGATACATGCACAAATCGACTTTTTGGGCCCAAAAAACGTGTTTTAGCATTTTTTTTGCCTGAAAATTGATTTTTTTCTAGAACAGTGAAGACATGTACAAATCGCTTCTGAGACCCAAAAAACTCGATTTTTCGGTGTTTTTAGGCTAAATTCGGGATATAAACGGGTATCGAAGATGCATGCACAAATCGACTTTTTGGGCCAAAAAAACGTGTTTTAGCATTTTTTTTGCCTGAAAATTGATATTTTTCTAGCACAGTACAAATCGCTTCTGAGACCCAAAAAACTCGATTTTTCGGTGTTTTTAGGCTAAATTTGGGATATAAACGGGTATCGAAGATGCATGCACAAATCGACTTTTTGGGCCCAAAAAACGTGTTTTAGCATTTTTTTTGCCTGAAAATTGATTTTTTTCTAGAACAGTGTAGACATGTACAAATGGCTTCTGAGACCCAAAAAACTCGATTTTCGGTGTCTTAGGCTAAATTTGGGATATAAACGGGTATCGAAGATGCATGCACAAATCGACTTTTTGGGCAAAAAAAACGTGTTTTAGCATTTTTTTTGCCTGCAAATTGAAATTTTTCTAGAACAGTGTAGACATGTACAAATCGCTTCTGAGACCCAAAAAACTCGATTATTCGGTGTTTATAGGCTAAATTTGGGATATAAACGGGTATCGAAGATGCATGCACAAATCGACTTTTTGGGCCCAAAAAACGTGTTTTAGCATTTTTTTTGCCTGAAAATGGAAATTTTTCTAGAACAGTGTAGACATGTACAAATCGCTTCTGAGACCCAAAAAACTCGATCTTTCGGTGTTTTTAGGCTAAATTTGGGATATAAACGGGTATCGAAGATGCATGCACAAATCGACTTTTTGGGCCTAAAAAACGTGTTTTAGCATTTTTTTTGCCTGAAAATTGATATTTTTCTAGCACAGTACAAATCGCTTCTGAGACCCAAAAAACTCGATTTTTCGGTGTTTTTAGGCTAAATTTGGGATATAAACGGGTATCGAAGATGCATGCACAAATCGACTTTTTGGGCCCAAAAAACGTGTTTTAGCATTTTTTTTGCCTGAAAATTGATTTTTTTCTAGAACAGTGTAGACATGTACAAATCGCTTCTGAAACCCAAAAAACTCGATTGTTCGGTGTTTTTGGGCTAAATTTGGGATATAAACGGGTATCGAAGATGCATGCACAAATCGACTATTTGGGCCAAAAAAACGTGTTTTAAAATTTTTTTTGCCAGAAAATTGAAATTTTTCTAGAACAGTACAAATCGCTTCTGAGACCCAAAAAACTCTATTTTTCGGTGTTTTTAGGCTAAATTTGGGATATAAACGGGTATCGAAGATGCATGCACAAATCGACTTTTTGGGCCCAAAAAACGTGTTTTAGCATTTTTTTTGCCTGAAAATTGATTTTTTTCTAGAACAGTGTAGACATGTACAAATGGCTTCTGAGACCCAAAAAACTCGATTTTTCGGTGTTTTAGGCTAAATTTGGGATATAAACGGGTATCGAAGATGCATGCACAAATCGACTTTTTGGGCCCAAAAAACGTGTTTTAGCATTTTTTTTGCCTGAAAATTGATTTTTTTCTAGAACAGTGTAGACATGTACAAATGACTTCTGAGACCCAAAAAACTCGATTTTCGGTGTTTTAGGCTAAATTTGGGATATAAACGGGTATCGAAGATGCATGCACAAATCGACTTTTTGGGCCAAAAAAACGTGTTTTAGCATTTTTTTTCCCTGAAAATTGAAATTTTTCTAGCACAGTACAAATCGCTTCTGAGACCCAAAAAACTCGATTTTTCTGTGTTTTTAGGCTAAATTTGGGATATAAACGGGTATCGAAGATGCATGCACAAATCGACTTTTTGGGCCCAAAAAACGTGTTTTAGCATTTTTTTTGCCTGAAAATTGATTTTTTTTCTAGAACAGTGTAGACATGTACAAATGGCTTCTGAGACCCAAAAAACTCGATTTTTCGGTGTTTTAGGCTAAATTTGGGATATAAACGGGTTGTAGCCGTGGGGGGTCCAGTACTCAGCTTGTCGTGCAGTACTCAGCTTGTCACTCCTGTGGAATATACCAACATACCAACGGACTCTCAATTATACTTCAGTATGGCTATCTCTTACCAGCCAACTGTACAGACTTACTATTCTCTGTTTGTAGTCTCTGCTTCAATCAACTCACTTACTCTTACCGTTGATGAAGTACCCTTATTAGTCTTACTACTGGGGAATATGTTTAGTACTCAAAGGTTTAGAGTAAACTCATGGACTTGTCTCTCTTTACTGATGTAGCTTATTTATCAGTTACAGATTACAGGTTATAGTATACTAGACCAACTCGGTCTCAAAGCTATGAACAATTAGAGGGATCTTCTATATAACCTGTTTAACCTGAGGTAGGGCTTGGAATACGCTCCTCGCCTCAAACACACACGTCAGGCGTGGCACTGTGACATAGCCACACCCCCTCATAGGTTATAGGTTTGTGATAAAGTAACACTACATTTATACATGATATATACAACCTTAAACTACCCGGTTATACAAGAATAGAATGAGCAAACATACATTGTCCCTAACTCTATATATACAATTACAGTAACAGTTACTTATAACCTAAAGATTAACATTAACAGATAATGTACAGAGCACAATCTAGTATTCAGATCTTGGAACTAGTGTCAATGAACCCACGCCTCTCTGTCATCAAATACACAGGATGCGATCTAACACCTTGCAGTTTTTGACCAGCAAGCATCAGGCATATACTAGAGCCTACGTGACTGCTACCATGAATACAACATTGATACATTATACAATATTGATACACCGATACATTGCTCGGCTACCTACCAAACTACGTCCTCGTAGTTCACAATAAAATTGAATCTACTGTCAACAATTCCTATACTGAATATTAGATTTACACTAGACATTTGTAATATTAGAACACATACAATATATATATATATACAAGGTGATACATGGATGATTTAAAAACAAAATAAAAATAAAGTATATAGCGCTATGGATGATGCGATGATACTTAATTCTATTTCTTTAAAATAAGAATTTATACAAACAGTACATATACCGGTACAATAATATTATAATAGTATAAAATGCTAACATATTAATAACCTAATATATAGTAGTACAATATGAAACACATTCATACCATGCCTTAACATTAAGTCCCTACAACTAACCATGTAGTGTACTACCTAGTTGTTGGGTTGTCCTTAACATTAAAATTACAGTCAATTTACCTGGGTGGAGTCTGGTACAACTCTATACTCTCTTCTAGACTTTTTCCTCTTTACCTCAGCACTCAGCACCCTTACACGCTTAAACAAATAACAAGAAAATATAAAATACATTATAAACAAAATTCCAGTCAGTCCTGACCATGGGTACACAGCTACCCGTTGCAAGTGAAAAGGCAATACAGATTCAATAACAGGATGGACCTCAGTCATATTTAACAATTCTATTAACCTTATTTTTTCTGAATCTCTTTCCACAGCAGTAAAATTTATAGGTAGAGGAGGCTGAATCTTTACAAACTCAACAGACTTGTTTAATACCAATCCAAGGTGATGCTTCGTTGCTAATACTGTTTTAGTACTACTAATAAATGAACATGCTGGTGGGATAACAAATGTACCCTCCTCCGACACCAGCCTTGCACCTGAAGGGCCCTCTTCACAAATAATAGTAGCTGCTGCTACCTTAGTGAAAGTATAATAAGCAATACCTTGAAGATACGTTACATATATCTCCGAAACCCTTTCCGGTCTCTTATACTCACAATGTTTAATTGCACTGGAAGCATCAGCCTGGATTAAAGACAACTCACACTGGGACTCCTCTGGTCCTGTAAAAACAAAATTTATAGCAGGGCAAACCTTCAAATGATAATACGCTGTGTGACAACCTTCTAACTGTTCCTTGGTAACTGCAACCACCAGCGTGTGATCCTTTGATACAATAATATAATCATAATCCACGTTCAACATCATGATCTCAGCCCCTAACCTCATAGGAAATGGCTTCACTGACCAGATATTGAAATGTACCTGATGTTTAGTTGGGATATGAATAAGAATGGTATTAGTTGTTAGACAAGATTCCAGCAATGGATAATAATACGATACCGAATCTCCTTCAAAAAATGGCTCTAACCCATAGTCATGTTTTGCAATCTCTATAACTTTCTTAAGTTTATGCACCGATATCAGATCAGAATCTACTTCCCCCAGAGCTGCATTTCTAAGATTATGAAGCAATTTTCTTGTTTGAGCATTCATCCTGATAATATGATTTTCCACTATACTCAAATATTGATTTAAATTTATAACAAATTCCGCAAAAGTTACACTTGAAGCTATTGTGCCTATATGAACAATTATGTCATTCGTCTTATTCACTATCGCATTTACTGAATCAGCAACTTCAGACACCAATGAGAATGTACCTTCTATTACTCTGTCTTGTTCTTCAATAACCTTATGTAAAATTTCCATTCTACGTCCTAGTTCCTCCACATCATCACTGGTTGCTGTACCAAACAAAGCCTTTGCAATTACTCCCCCTATGTCAAACAAACCCCTCTTTGACCTACCCTTTGTAATCTTCTCATGGGCTAATTGTCTCATTTCCCCTTCAAAACTAGGTAAGTTTTCCTGAGAATACTTCATCATATTCTTTATCTGTGCAACCCTTTCTTGTAACTGTAACTTTATCTGCCACTCCAGAAGGTCGTCCTTGTTTACCAAAACATCTAATTCCGCAAAAGAAAAATGTATGGCCCTACGAAACTGTAACTGGAACCTACTATCCTTTTTACTAAGATCCAATAACGTTCCCAAGTTAAGTCTTACTGTTATCACATCCGTAACAACTTCAAGCCGCCCATCATTGCCAACTAACGCGCCCGGTTTTATGTGGTCCTCTGTACTCCTGATACCAACAAACGCTGCGCACAACACCATGCAGAACATTGCCCCTTGCCACATACTTTCTGTGAACAAATTCATATATTAGATTATTTTGTTTAATTGCCTTCCTGACCTCAATTGCATCCTATCTTCGTCTTCTACCTCCGTTTCTATTCCTACCTGTATCATTTCTTTTGGGACCTTCTTTACCCTGTCCACATGTACCGTATAATCTACGTTTGTCATGTCACGTAGCATTAACTTATTTCCTTTTACTTGATATACAATATATGGTCCTCTAAACTTTGGAGACAATTTATTCTGCCTCTCTGGTGACTTAACCATCACCACATCTCCCTCTACTATATTTATTTCCTTTGCGTATTTATTTTGCTTAGCAATACTCTCTGCTCTTGAAGCCTCCATGTACTTCCTTACCTCTCTGTGTATTGTGGCAAACGCGTGTCTCTGTACACTCACGTAATCGTCCACGTTATACACTGGTCCTGGTTTCTCCACCAGTATATCATATGGTAGAACCTTGTCCTCCCCATAGATAATATAATGTGGTGTCTTCCCTAGAGAAGAATGTAGAGAACTATTAATACAAGCAGTTACCTGACTTAACCAGTCCTCCCAACCTGCTTGAATTGATCCAACAAGGTGCCTCAGTACCTCCAAAATCTTCCTGTTAACCCTCTCTACCATACCGTTACTCTGTGGATGGTAGGCTACCGTAAATACTTGCTTAATACTGTACAAACTGCAAATTTCTTCCAAAACACTATTTCTGAATTCTGTCCCGTTGTCTGATAACAACACCCTGGGAATAGTGTAGGTGCAAAACAAAGAATTTACCAATGCATGAGCAATTGATAATGCTGACTTATCCTTTAAAGGAACTAATACCACAAACCTACTAAAATGGTCTACACATGTCAACAAATATTTCGAACCTTGATAACTAGTAGGTAGTTGCAACACATCTATGGCTACCACATCCCATGGTTTAGCCGGACTTGGAAATGTTTCCAGAGGAGCGGGTGGTCCCGTAGTCCCCTTGTGTCTTGCACATGACACACATTTCTGTACATGACTCTCTATGTCACCCCTCATCCTCAACCAAAAATATCGCGCTCTAGCTTCCCCTAGACACGCATCCCTCCCTCTATGACCTGCCTGTGGAGCGTCATGAAGGAGCTTCAACACTGTAGCTACTAGTGTCCCTGGTACTACTATCCTGTGGTGTTCAATCCCATCCACCGTAGTTACCTTGTGTAGAATATTATCCTTAAGGATAAAGTCTGTTACTCTCAATGGTAATCCTGGTACTTCCACTTCTTCCCCCGACTCTAGAGCATAGATTACCACTTTCCACATAGCATCTTTCCTCTGCTCCACCTTTAACTTCTTTGGGGATATTGTACTTAATGTCGTCACTGCATTAACAGTCTGCCGACTTAGTGCATCTGCCACTACATTCATCTTCCCTGGCACAAAGCTGAAAATGGGGTTAAACTCTAAAATAGTTAAGTGCCACCTTGCTAACTTTCCTGTCATGTTCTTACCTTTAAACAACTCTAGGCAAGGACGATGATCAGTACACACTGTAATATCATACCCAAATATGATAGCCCTAAAATGTTTTAATGCCCATACTATGGCATACGCCTCCTGATGAGTTACACTGTACTTCTTTTCAGTGTCACTTAATGCCTTACTTGCATATCCTATGGGTTTTAATTTCCCTTTGTCATCCTGCTGAGCCAAAACCGCTCCCAGTCCAACCCCTGACGCATCTGTGTGTAAAACAAAAGGCTTAGTAAAATCTGGGAATGCTAGAACCGGTGGTTGTGTCAATGCCTCCTTCAATATACCAAAAGCTTCCTCTTGCTCTGGTCCCCACTCAAACTTGTTAGCCTGCTTTAGCAGTTTAGTCAATGGTGCTGCTTTACTAGAAAACTGGTACACAAAACTCCTGTAGTACCCTGCTAGCCCCAAAAACGATCTTACATTATCTGCCTTACCGGGTGTTGGAAACTTCAAAATTGCCTTTATTTTGTCCTGGTTAACATGTATTCCAGTCTCATCCACCTCGTGCCCCAAATATCTTATTTTCTGTTTCAAGAACTCACACTTGCTTAGTTTCAACTTTAGCCCTGCAGAAGCTAATCTGTCTAAAACTTTCCTTAATTTCTCCAGGTGAGTAGGCACATCCTTTGAGAATATTATGATGTCATCTAGATAAACTAGTGCATCCTTCCCAATTAAACCTGCCAACACGTTATTTACCAGCCTTTGAAACGTCGTTGGTGCATTGCACAGCCCAAATGGCATCCTGCGAAACTGATAATGTCCTTGATGAGTGGAAAACGCTGTAACTTCACGAGACCTCTCGTGTACTGGTACTTGCCAATAACCAGACAACAAATCTAAGGTAGAGAAAACCTTGTTTCCCTCACCTATAGCCTGCAACAAATCATTCAAATGAGGCATGGGATACTTATCTGGTATTGTCTTCTGATTTACCCTCCGGTAATCAATTACTGGTCTATAAGTCCCATCCTTCTTTGGAACCAAAAATATCGGACTACTCCACGGAGATGTCGAAGGTTCAATCACCTTCTGGTCCAACATATCCCTTACAGTGTCATCAACAATCTGTCTCTGGGAATGAGGAAGCCTGAGTACTGCACGACAAGCTGAGTACTGGATCCCACCGCTGCCACCATCATGTAGCCGTGGGGGGTCCAGTACTCAGCTTGTCGTGCAGTACTCAGCTTGTCACTCCTGTGGAATATACCAACATACCAACGGACTCTCAATTATACTTCAGTATGGCTATCTCTTACCAGCCAACTGTACAGACTTACTATTCTCTGTTTGTAGTCTCTGCTTCAATCAACTCACTTACTCTTACCGTTGATGAAGTACCCTTATTAGTCTTACTACTGGGGAATATGTTTAGTACTCAAAGGTTTAGAGTAAACTCATGGACTTGTCTCTCTTTACTGATGTAGCTTATTTATCAGTTACAGATTACAGGTTATAGTATACTAGACCAACTCGGTCTCAAAGCTATGAACAATTAGAGGGATCTTCTATATAACCTGTTTAACCTGAGGTAGGGCTTGGAATACGCTCCTCGCCTCAAACACACACGTCAGGCGTGGCACTGTGACATAGCCACACCCCCTCATAGGTTATAGGTTTGTGATAAAGTAACACTACATTTATACATGATATATACAACCTTAAACTACCCGGTTATACAAGAATAGAATGAGCAAACATACATTGTCCCTAACTCTATATATACAATTACAGTAACAGTTACTTATAACCTAAAGATTAACATTAACAGATAATGTACAGAGCACAATCTAGTATTCAGATCTTGGAACTAGTGTCAATGAACCCACGCCTCTCTGTCATCAAATACACAGGATGCGATCTAACACCTTGCAGTTTTTGACCAGCAAGCATCAGGCATATACTAGAGCCTACGTGACTGCTACCATGAATACAACATTGATACATTATACAATATTGATACACCGATACAGGGTATCGAAGATACATGCACAAATCGACTTTTTGGGCCCAAAAAACGTGTTTTAGCATTTTTTTTGCCTGAAAATTGATTTTTTTCTAGAACAGTGTAGACATGTACAAATGGCTTCTGAGACCCAAAAAACTCGATTTTTCGGTGTTTTTAGGCTAAATTCGGGATATAAACGGGTATCGAAGATGCATGCACAAATCGACTTTTTGGGCAAAAAAAACGTGTTTTAGCATTTTTTTTGCCTGCAAATTGAAATTTTTCTAGAACAGTGTAGACATGTACAAATCGCTTCTGAGACCCAAAAAACTCGATTTTTCGGTGTTTTTAGGCTAAATTCGGGATATAAACGGGTATCGAGGATGCATGCACAAATCGACTTTTTGGGCCAAAAAAACGTGTTTTAGCATTTTTTTTGCCTGAAAATTGAAATTTTTCTAGCACAGTACAAATCGCTTCTGAGACCCAAAAAACTCGATTTTTCGGTGTTTTTAGGCTAAATTTGGGATATAAACGGGTATCGAAGATTCATGCACTAATCGACTTTTTGGGCCCAAAAAACGTGTTTTAGCATTTTTTTTGCCTGAAAATTGAAATTTTTCTAGAACAGTGTAGACATGTACAAATCGCTTCTGAGACCCAAAAAACTCGATTTTTCGGTGTTTTTGGGCTAAATTTGGGATATAAACGGGTATCGAAGATGCATGCACAAATCGACTATTTGGGTCAAAAAAACGTGTTTTAGCATTTTTTTTGCCAGAAAATTGAAATTTTTCTAGAACAGTACAAATCGCTTCTGAGACCCAAAAAACTCTATTTTTCGGTGTTTTTAGGCTAAATTTGGGATATAAACGGGTTTCGAAGATGCATGCACAAATCGACTTTTTGGGCCCAAAAAACGTGCTTTAGCATTTTTTTTGCCTGAAAATTGATTTTTTTCTAGAACAGTGTAGACATGTACAAATCGCTTCTGAGACCCAAAAAACTCGATTTTTCGGTATTTTTGGGCTAAATTTGGGATATAAACGGGTATCGAAGATGCATGCACAAATCGACTTTTTGGGCCAAAAAAACGTGTTTTAGCATTTTTTTTGCCTGACAATTGAAATTTTTCTAGAACAGTGTAGACATGTACAAATGGCTTCTGAGACCCAAAAAACTCGATTTTTCGGTGTTTTTGGCTAAATTTGGGATATAAACGGGTATCGAAGATGCATGCACAAATCGACTTTTTGGGCCAAAAAAACGTGTTTTAGCATTTTTTTTGCCTGAAAATTGATTTTTTTCTAGAACAGTGTAGACATGTACAAATGACTTCTGAGACCCAAAAAACTCGATTTTCGGTGTCTTAGGCTAAATTTGGGATATAAACGGGTATCGAAGATACATGCACAAATCGACTTTTTGGGCCCAAAAAACGTGTTTTAGCATTTTTTTTGCCTGAAAATTGAATTTTTTTCTAGAACAGTGTAGACATGTACAAATGGCTTCTGAGACCCAAAAAACTCGATTTTTCGGTGTTTTTAGGCTAAATTCGGGATATAAACGGGTATCGAAGATGCATGCACAAATCGACTTTTTGGGCCAAAAAAACGTGTTTTAGCTTTTTTTTTCCTGAAAATTGATATTTTTCTAGCACAGTACAAATCGCTTCTGAGACCCAAAAAACTCGATTATTCGGTGTTTATAGGCTAAATTTGGGATATAAACGGGTATCGAAGATGCATGCACAAATCGACTTTTTGGGCCAAAAAAACGTGTTATAGCATTTTTTTTTGCCTGAAAATTGAAATTTTTCTAGAACAGTGTAGACATGTACAAATCGCTTCTGAGACCCAAAAAACTCGATCTTTCGGTGTTTTTAGGCTAAATTTGGGATATAAACGGGTATCGAAGATGCATGCACAAATCGACTTTTTGGGCCAAAAAAACGTGTTTTAGCATTTTTTTTGCCTGAAAATTGAAATTTTTCTAGCACAGTACAAATCGCTTCTGAGACCCAAAAAACTCGATTTTTCGGTGTTTTTAGGCTAAATTTGGGATATAAACGGGTATCGAAGATGCATGCACAAATCGACTTTTTGGGCCCAAAAAACGTGTTTTAGCATTTTTTTTGCCTGAAAATTGATTTTTTTCTAGAACAGTGTAGACATGTACAAATGGCTTCTGAGACCCAAAAAACTCGATTTTTCGGTGTTTTTAGGCTAAATTAGGGATATAAACGGGTATCGAAGATGCATGCACAAATCGACTTTTTGGGCAAAAAAAACGTGTTTTAGCATTTTTTTTGCCTGCAAATTGAAATTTTTCTAGAACAGTGTAGACATGTACAAATCGCTTCTGAGACCCAAAAAACTCGATTATTCGGTGTTTATAGGCTAAATTTGGGATATAAACGGGTATCGAAGATGCATGCACAAATCGACTTTTTGGGCCCAAAAAACGTGTTTTAGCATTTTTTTTGCCTGAAAATTGATTTTTTTCTAGAACAGTGTAGACATGTACAAATGGCTTCTGAGACCAAAAAAACTCGATTTTTCGGTGTTTTAGGCTAAATTTGGGATATAAACGGGTATCGAAGATGCATGCACAAATCGATTTTTTGTGCCCAAAAACGTGTTTTAGCATTTTTTTTGCCTGAAAATTGAATTTTTTCTAGAACAGTACAAATCGCTTCTGAGACCCAAAAAACTCGATTTTTCAGTGTTTTTAGGCTAAATTTGGGATATAAACGGGTATCGAAGATGCATGCACAAATCGACTTTTTGGGCCCAAGAAACGTGTTTTAGCATTTTTTTTGCCTGAAAATTGAAATTTTTCTCGAACAGTGTAGACATGTACAAATGGCTTCTGAGACCCAAAAAACTCGATTTTTCGGTGTTTTAGGCTAAATTTGGGATATAAACGGGTATCGAAGATGCATGCACAAATCGACTTTTTGGGCCAAAAAAACGTGTTTTAGTATTTTTTTTGCCTGAAAATTGAATTTTTTCTAGCACAGTGTAGACATGTACAAATCGCTTCTGAGACCCAAAAAACTCGATTTTTCGGTGTTTTTGGGCTAAATTTGGGATATAAACGGGTATCGAAGATGCATGCACAAATCGACTATTTGGGCCAAAAAAACGTGTTTTAGCATTTTTTTTGCCAGAAAATTGAAATTTTTCTAGAACAGTACAAATCGCTTCTGAGACCCAAAAAACTCGATTTTTCGGTGTTTTTAGGCTAAATTTGGGATATAAACGGGTATCGAAGATGCATGCACAAATCGACTTTTTGGGCCAAAAAAACGTGTTTTAGCATTTTTTTTGCCTGTAAATTGATTTTTTTCTAGAACAGTGTAGACATGTACAAATGACTTCTGAGACCCAAAAAACTCGATTTTCGGTGTTTTAGGCTAAATTTGGAATATAAACGGGTATCGAAGATACATGCACAAATCGACTTTTTGGGCAAAAGAAACGTGTTTTAGCATTTTTTTTGCCTGCAAATTGAAATTTTTCTAGAACAGTGTAGACATGTACAAATCGCTTCTGAGACCCAAAAAACTCGATTATTCGGTGTTTATAGGCTAAATTTGGGATATAAACGGGTATCGAAGATGCATGCACAAATCGACTTTTTGGGCCAAAAAAACGTGTTTTAGCATTTTTTTTTGCCTGAAAATTGAAATTTTTCTAGAACAGTGAAGACATGTACAAATCGCTTCTGAGACCCAAAAAACTCGATCTTTCGGTGTTTTTAGGCTAAATTTGGGATATAAACGGGTATCGAAGATGCATGCACAAATCGACTTTTTGGGCCAAAAAAACGTGTTTTAGCATTTTTTTTGCCTGAAAATTGAAATTTTTCTAGCACAGTACAAATCGCTTCTGAGACCCAAAAAACTCGATTTTTCGGTGTTTTTAGGCTAAATTTGGGATATAAACGGGTATCGAAGATGCATGCACAAATCGACTTTTTGGGCCCAAAAAACGTGTTTTAGCATTTTTTTTTGCCTGAAAATTGATTTTTTTCTAGAACAGTGTAGACATGTACAAATGGCTTCTGAGACCCAAAAAACTCGATTTTTCTGTGTTTTTAGGCTAAATTCGGGATATAAACGGGTATCGAAGATGCATGCACAAATCGACTTTTTGGGCCAAAAAAACGTGTTTTAGCATTCTTTTTGCCTGAAAATTGAAATTTTTCTAGCACAGTACAAGTCGCTTCTGAGACCCAAAAAACTCGATTTTTCGGTGTTTTTAGGCTAAATTTGGGATATAAACGGGTATCGAAGATGCATGCACAAATCGACTTTTTGGGCCCAAAAAACGTGTTTTAGCATTTTTTTTGCCTGAAAATTGATTTTTTTCTAGAACAGTGTAGACATGTACAAATGGCTTCTGAGACCAAAAATACTCGATTTTTCGGTGTTTTAGGCTAAATTTGGGATATAAACGGGTAACGAAGATGCATGCACAAATCGATTTTTTGGGCCCAAAAAACGTGTTTTAGCATTTTTTTGCCTGAAAATTATATTTTTTCTAGAACAGTACAAATCGCTTCTGAGACCCAAAAAACTCGATTTTTCAGTGTTTTTAGGCTAAATTTGGGATATAAACGGGTATCGAAGATGCATGCACAAATCGACTTTTTGGGCCCAAAAAACGTGTTTTAGCATTTTTTTTGCCTGAAAATTGATTTTTTTCTAGAACAGTGTAGACATGTACAAATGGCTTCTGAGACCCAAAAAACTCGATTTTTCGGTGTTTTTAGGCTAAATTTGGGATATAAACGGGTATCGAAGATGCATGCACAAATCGACTTTTTGGGCCAAAAAAACGTGTTTTAGCATTTTTTTTGCCTGACAATTGAAATTTTTCTAGAACAGTGTAGACATGTACAAATCGCTTCTGAGACCCAAAAAACTCGATTTTTCGGTGTTTTTAGGCTAAATTTGGGATATAAACGGGTATCGAAGATGCATGCACAAATCGACTTTTTGGGCCAAAAAAACGTGTTTTAGCATTTTTTTGCCTGAAAATTGAAATTTTTCTAGCACAGTACAAATCGCTTCTGAGACCCAAAAAACTCGATTTTTCGGTGTTTTTAGGCTAAATTTGGGATATAAACGGGTATCGAAGATGCATGCACAAATCGACTTTTTGGGCCAAAAAAACGTGTTTTAGCATTTTTTTTGCCTGAAAATTGAAATTTTTCTAGAACAGTGTAGACATGTACATATCGCTTCTGAGACCCAAAAAACTCGATTTTTCGGTGTTTTTGGGCTAAATTTGGGATATAAACGGGTATCGAAGATGCATGCACAAATCGACTATTTGGGCCAAAAAAACGTGTTTTAGCATTTTTTTTGCGTGAAAATTGAAATTTTTCTAGAACAGTACAAATCGCTTCTGAGACCCAAAAAACTCTATTTTTCGGTGTTTTTAGGCTAAATTTGGGATATAAACGGGTATCGAAGATGCATGCACAAATCGACTTTTTGGGCCCAAAAAACGTGTTTTAGCATTTTTTTTGCCTGAAAATTGATTTTTTTCTAGAACAGTGTAGACATGTACAAATGACTTCTGAGACCCAAAAAACTCGATTTTCGGTGTTTTAGGCTAAATTTGGGATATAAACGGGTATCGAAGATACATGCACAAATCGACTTTTTGGGCCCAAAAAACGTGTTTTAGCATTTTTTTTGCCTGAAAATTGAATTTTTTCTAGAACAGTGTAGACATGTACAAATCGCTTCTGAGACCCAAAAAACTCGATTTTTCGGTGTTTTTAGGCTAAATTCGGGATATAAACGGGTATCGAAGATGCATGCACAAATCGATTTTTTGGGCCAAAAAAACGTGTTTTAGCTTTTTTTTTTCCTGAAAATTGATATTTTTCTAGCACAGTACAAATCGCTTCTGAGACCCAAAAAACTCGATTTTTCGGTGTTTTTAGGCTAAATTTGGGATATAAACGGGTATCGAAGATGCATGCACAAATCGACTTTTTGGGAACAAAAAACGTGTTTTAGCATTTTTTTTGCCTGAAAATTGATTTTTTTCTAGAACAGTGTAGACATGTACAAATGACTTCTGAGACCCAAAAAACTCGATTTTCGGTGTTTTAGGCTAAATTTGGGATATAAACGGGTATCGAAGATGCATGCACAAATCGACTTTTTGGGCCAAAAAAACGTGTTTTAGCATTTTTTTTTTGCCTGAAAATTGAAATTTTTCTAGAACAGTGTAGACATGTACAAATCGCTTCTGAGACCCAAAAAACTCGATCTTTCGGTGTTTTTAGGCTAAATTTGGGATATAAACGGGTATCGAAGATGCATGCACAAATCGACTTTTTGGGCCAAAAAAACGTGTTTTAGCATTTTTTTTGCCTGAAAATTGAAATTTTTCTAGCACAGTACAAATCGCTTCTGAGACCCAAAAAACTCGATTTTTCGGTGTTTTTAGGCTAAATTTGGGATATAAACGGGTATCGAAGATGCATGCACAAATCGACTTTTTGGGCCCAAAAAACGTGTTTTAGCATTTTTTTTTGCCTGAAAATTGATTTTTTTCTAGAACAGTGTAGACATGTACAAATGGCTTCTGAGACCCAAAAAACTCGATTTTTCGGTGTTTTTAGGCTAAATTCGGGATATAAACGGGTATCGAAGATGCATGCACAAATCGACTTTTTGGGCCAAAAAAACGTGTTTTAGCATTTTTTTTTGCCTGAAAATTGATACTTTTCTAGCACAGTACAAATCGCTTCTGAGACCCAAAAAACTCGATTTTTCGGTGTTTTTAGGCTAAATTTGGGATATAAACGGGTATCGAAGATGCATGCACAAATCGACTTTTTGGGCCCAAAAAACGTGTTTTAGCATTTTTTTTGCCTGAAAATTGATTTTTTTCTAGAACAGTGTAGACATGTACAAATGGCTTCTGAGACCCAAAAAACTCGATTTTCGGTGTTTTAGGCTAAATTTGGGATATAAACGGGTATCGAAGATGCATGCACAAATCGACTTTTTGGGCAAAAAAAACGTGTTTTAGCATTTTTTTTGCCTGCAAATTGAAATTTTTCTAGAACAGTGTAGACATGTACAAATCGCTTCTGAGACCCAAAAAACTCGATTATTCGGTGTTTTTAGGCTAAATTTGGGATATAAACGGGTATCGAAGATGCATGCACAAATCGACTTTTTGGGCCAAAAAAACGTGTTTTAGCATTTTTTTTGCCTGAAAATTGAATTTTTTCTAGCACAGTACAAATCGCTTCTGAGACCCAAAAAACTCGATTTTTCGGTGTTTTTAGGCTAAATTTGAGATATAAACGGGTATCGAAGATGCATGCACAAATCGACTTTTTGGGCCCAAAAAACGTGTTTTAGCATTTTTTTTTGCCTGAAAATTGATTTTTTTCTAGAACAGTGTAGACATGTACAAATGGCTTCTGAGACCCAAAAAACTCGATTTTTCGGTGTTTTTAGGCTAAATTTGGGATATAAACGGGTATCGAAGATGCATGCAAAAATCGACTTTTTGGGCCAAAAATACGTGTTTTAGCATTTTTTTTGCCTGACAATTGAAATTTTTCTAGAACAGTGTAGACATGTACAAATCGCTTCTGAGACCCAAAAAACTCGATTTTTCGGTGTTTTTAGGCTAAATTTGGGATATAAACGGGTATCGAAGATGCATGCACAAATCGACTTTTTGGGCCAAAAAAACGTGTTTTAGCATTTTTTTGCCTGAAAATTGAAATTTTTCTAGCACAGTACAAATCGCTTCTGAGACCCAAAAAACTCGATTTTTCGGTGTTTTTAGGCTAAATTTGGGATATAAACGGGTATCGAAGATGCATGCACAAATCGACTTTTTGGGCCAAAAAAACGTGTTTTAGCATTTTTTTTGCCTGAAAATTGAAATTTTTCTAGAACAGTGTAGACATGTACAAATCGCTTCTGAGACCCAAAAAACTCGATTTTTCGGTGTTTTTGGGCTAAATTTGGGATATAAACGGGTATCGAAGATGCATGCACAAATCGACTATTTGGGCCAAAAAAACGTGTTTTAGCATTTTTTTTGCCTGAAAATTGAAATTTTTCTAGAACAGTACAAATCGCTTCTGAGACCCAAAAAACTCTATTTTTCGGTGTTTTTAGGCTAAATTTGGGATATAAACGGGTATCGAAGATGCATGCACAAATCGACTTTTTGGGCCAAAAAAACGTGTTTTAGCATTTTTTTTGCCTGAAAATTGAAATTTTTCTAGAACAGTGTAGACAAGTACAAATCACTTCTGAGACCCAAAAAACTCGATTTTTCGGTGTTTTTGGGCTAAATTAGGGATATAAACGGGTATCGAAGATGCATGCACAAATCGACTATTTGGGCCAAAAAAACGTGTTTTAGCATTTTTTTTGCCTGAAAATTGATTTTTTTCTAGAACAGTGTAGACATGTACAAATGGCTTCTGAGACCCAAAAAACTCGATTTTTCGGTGTTTTAGGCTAAATTCGGGATATAAACGGGTATCGAAGATGCATGCACAAATCGACTTTTTGGGCCAAAAAAACGTGTTTTAGCATTTTTTTTGCCTGAAAATTGATTTTTTTCTAGAACAGTGTAGACATGTACAAATCGCTTCTGAGACCCAAAAAACTCGATTTTTCGGTGTTTTTAGGCTAAATTTGGGATATTAACGGGTATCGAAGATGCATGCACAAATCGACTTTTTGGGCCAAAAAAACGTGTTTTAGCATTTTTTTTGCCGGAAAATTGAAATTTTTCTAGCACAGTACAAATCGCTTCTGAGACCCAAAAAACTCGATTTTTCGGTGTTTTTAGGCTAAATTTGGGATATAAACGGGTATCGAAGATGCATGCACAAATCGACTTTTTGGGCCAAAAAAACATGTTTTAACATTTTTTTTGCCTGAAAATTGAAATTTTTCTAGCACAGTACAAATCGCTTCTGAGACCCAAAAAACTCGATTTTTCGGTGTTTTTAGGCTAAATTTGGGATATAAACGGGTATCGAAGATGCATGCACAAATCGACTTTTTGGGCCAAAAAAACGTGTTTTAGCATTTTTTTTGCCTGAAAATTGAAATTTTTCTAGAACAGTGTAGACATGTACAAATCGCTTCTGAGACCCAAAAAACTCGATTTTTCGGTGTTTTTGGGCTAAATTTGGGATATAAACGGGTATCGAAGATGCATGCACAAATCGACTTTTTGGGCCAAAAAAACGTGTTTTAGCATTTTTTTTTGCCTGAAAATTGAAATTTTTCTAGCACAGTACAAATCGCTTCTGAGACCCAAAAAACTCGATTTTTTGGTGTTTTTAGGCTAAATTTGGGATATAAACGGGTATCGAAGATGCATGCACAAATCGACTTTTTGGGCCCAAAAAACGTGTTTTAGCATTTTTTTTGCCTGAAAATTGATTTTTTTCTAGAACAGTGTAGACATGTACAAATGGCTTCTGAGACCCAAAAAACTCGATTTGCGGTGTTTTAGGCTAAATTTGGGATATAAACGGGTATCGAAGATGCATGCACAAATCGACTTTTTGGGCCCAAAAAACGTGTTTTAGCATTTTTTTTGCCTGAAAAAAATCAATTTTCAGGCAAAAAAAAACAGTGTGGACATGTACAAATCGCTTCTGAGACCCAAAAAACTCGATTTTTCGGTGATTTTAAGCTAAATTTGGGATATAAACGGGTATCGAAGATGCATGCACAAATCGACTTTTTGGGCCAAAAAAACGTGTTTTAGTATTTTTTTGCCTGAAAATTGATTTTTTTCTAGAACAGTGTAGACATGTACAAATCACTTCTGAAACCCAAAAAACTCGATTTTTCGGTGTTTTTAGGCTAAATTTGGGATATAAACGGGTATCGAAGATGCATGCACAAATCGACTTTTTGGGCCAAAAAAACGTGTTTTAGCATTTTTTTTGCCTGAAAATTTATTTTTTTCTAGAACAGTGTAGACATGTACAAATGGTTTCTGAGACTCAAAAAAATCGATTTTTCGGTGTTTTAGGCTAAATTTGGGATATAAACGGGTATCGAAGATGCATGCACAAATCGACTTTTTGGGCCAAAAAAACGTGTTTTAGCATTTTTTTTGCCTGAAAATTGATTTTTTTCTAGAACAGTGTAGACATGTACAAATGGCTTCTGAGACCCAAAAAACTCGATTTTTCGGTGTTTTAGGCTAAATTTGGGATATAAACGGGTATCGAAGATGCATGCACAAATCGACTTTTTGGGCCAAAAAAACGTGTTTTAGCATTTTTTTTGCCTGAAAATTGAATTTTTTTTAGCACAGTACAAATCGCTTCTGAGAACCAAAAAACTCTATTTTTCGGTGTTTTTAGGCTAAATTTGGGATATAAACGGGTATCGAAGATGAATGCACAAATCGACTTTTTGGGCCAAAAAAACGTGTTTTAGCATTTTTTTTGCCTGAAAATTGAATTTTTTCTAGAACAGTGTAGACATGTACAAATCGCTTTTGAGACCCAAAAAACTCGATTTTTCGGTGTTTTTAGGCTAAATTTGGGATATAAACGGGTATCGAAGATGAATGCACAAATCGACTTTTTGGGCCCAAAAAACTTGTTTTAGCATTTTTTTTGCCTGAAAATTGAATTTTTTCTCGAACAGTGTAGACATGTACAAATGGCTTCTGAGACCCAAAAAACTCGATTTTTCGGTGTTTTAGGCTAAATTTGGGATATAAACGGGTATCGAAGATGCATGCACAAATCGACTTTTTGGGCCAAAAAAACGTGTTTTAGCATTTTTTTTTGCCTGAAAATTGAAATTTTTCTAGCACAGTACAAATCGCTTCTGAGACCCAAAAAACTCGATTTTTCGGTGTTTTTAGGCTAAATTTGGGATATAAACGGGTATCGAAGATGAATGCACAAATCGACTTTTTGGGCCAAAAAAACGTGTTTTAGCATTTTTTTTGCCTGAAAATTGAATTTTTTCTAGAACAGTGTAGACATGTACAAATCGCTTCTGAGACCCAAAAAACTCGATTTTTCGGTGTTTTTAGGCTAAATTTGGGATATAAACGGTTATCGAAGATGCATGCACAAATCGACTTTTTGGGCCCAAAAAACGTGTTTTAGCATTTTTTTTGCCTGAAAATTGAATTTTTTCTAGAACAGTGTAGACATGTACAAATGGCTTCTGAGACCCAAAAAACTCGATTTTTCGGTGTTTTAGGCTAAATTTGGGATATAAACGGGTATCGAAGATGCATGCACAAATCGACTTTTTGGGCCAAAAAAACGTATTTTAGCAGTTTATTTGCCTGAAAATTGAAATTTTTCTAGCACAGTACAAATCGCTTCTGAGACCCAAAAAACTCGATTTTTCGGTGTTTTTAGGCTAAATTTGGGATATAAACGGGTATCGAAGATGCATGCACAAATCGACTTTTTGGGCCCAAAAAACGTGTTTTAGCATTTTTTTTGCCTGAAAATTGATTTTTTTCTAGAACAGTGTAGACATGTACAAATGGCTACTGAGACCCAAAAAACTCGATTTTTCAGTGTTTTAGGCTAAATTTGGGATATAAACGGGTATCGAAGATGCATGCACAAATCGACTTTTTGGGCCAAAAAAACGTGTTTTAGCATTTTTTTTGCCTGAAAATTGAAATTTTTCTAGCACAGTACAAATCGCTTCTGAGACCCAAAAAACTCGATTTTTCGGTGTTTTTAGGCTAAATTTGGGATATAAACGGGTATCGAAGATGCATGCACAAATCGACTTTTTGGGCCCAAAAAACGTGTTTTAGCTTTTTTTTTGCCTGAAAATTGATTTTTTTCTAGAACAGTGTAGACATGTACAAATGGCTTCTGAGACCCAAAAAAATCGATTTTTCGGTGTTTTTAGGCTAAATTTGGGATATAAACGGGTATCGAAGATGCATGCACAAATCGACTTTTTGGGCCAAAAAAACGTGTTTTAGCATTTTTTTTTCCTGAAAATTGAAATTTTTCTAGCACAGTACAAATCGCTTCTGAGACCCAAAAAACTCGATTTTTCGGTGTTTTTAGGCTAAATTTGGGATATAAACGGTTATCGAAGATGCATGCACAAATCGACTTTTTGGGCCCAAAAAACGTGTTTTAGCATTTTTTTTGCCTGAAAATTGAATTTTTTCTAGAACAATGTAGACATGTACAAATGGCTTCTGAGACCCAAAAAACTCGATTTTTCGGTGTTTTAGGCTAAATTTGGGATATAAACGGGTATCGAAGATGCATGCACAAATCGACTTTTTGGGCCCAAAAAACGTGTTTTAGCATTTTTTTTGCCTGAAAATTGAAATTTTTCTAGCACAGTACAAATCGCTTCTGAGACCCAAAAAACTCGATTTTTCGGAGTTTTTAGGCTAAATTTGGGATATAAACGGGTATCGAAGATGCATGCACAAATCGACTTTTTGGGCCCAAAAAACGTGTTTTAGCATTTCTTTTGCCTGAAAATTGATTTTTTTATAGAACAGTGTAGACATGTACATATGGCTTTCGAGACCCAAAAAACTCGATTTTTCAGTGTTTTAGGCTAAATTTGGGATATAAACGGGTATCGAAGATGCATGCACAAATCGACTTTTTGGGCCAAAAAAACGTGTTTTAGCATTTTTTTTGCCTGAAAATTGAAATTTTTCTAGCACAGTACAAATCGCTTCTGAGACCCAAAAAACTCGATTTTTCGGTGTTTTTAGGCTAAATTTGGGATATAAACGGTTATCGAAGATGCATGCACAAATCGACTTTTTGGGCCCAAAAAACGTGTTTTAGCATTTTTTTTGCCTGAAAATTGATTTTTTTCTAGAACAGTGTAGACATGTACAAATGGCTTCTGAGACCCAAAAAACTCGATTTTTCGGTGTTTTAGGCTAAATTTGGGATATAAACGGGTATCGAAGATGCATGCACAAATCGACTTTTTGGGCCAAAAAAACGTATTTTAGCAGTTTATTTGCCTGAAAATTGAAATTTTTCTAGCACAGTACAAATCGCTTCTGAGACCCAAAAACTCGATTTTTCGGTGTTTTTAGGCTAAATTTGGGATATAAACGGGTATCGAAGATGCATGCACAAATCGACTTTTTGGGCCCAAAAAACGTGTTTTAGCATTTTTTTTGCCTGAAAATTGATTTTTTTCTAGAACAGTGTAGACATGTACAAATGGCTACTGAGACCCAAAAAACTCGATTTTTCAGTGTTTTAGGCTAAATTTGGGATATAAACGGGTATCGAAGATGCATGCACAAATCGACTTTTTGGGCCAAAAAAACGTGTTTTAGCATTTTTTTTGCCTGAAAATTGAAATTTTTCTAGCACAGTACAAATCGCTTCTGAGACCCAAAAAACTCGATTTTTCGGTGTTTTTAGGCTAAATTTGGGATATAAACGGGTATCGAAGATGCATGCACAAATCGACTTTTTGGGCCCAAAAAACGTGTTTTAGCTTTTTTTTTGCCTGAAAATTGATTTTTTTCTAGAACAGTGTAGACATGTACAAATGGCTTCTGAGACCCAAAAAAATCGATTTTTCGGTGTTTTTAGGCTAAATTCGGGATATAAACGGGTATCGAAGATGCATGCACAAATCGACTTTTTGGGCCAAAAAAACGTGTTTTAGCATTTTTTTTGCCTGAAAATTGAAATTTTTCTAGCACAGTACAAATCGCTTCTGAGACCCAAAAAACTCGATTTTTCGGTGTTTTTAGGCTAAATTTGGGATATAAACGGTTATCGAAGATGCATGCACAAATCGACTTTTTGGGCCCAAAAAACGTGTTTTAGCATTTTTTTTGCCTGAAAATTGAATTTTTTCTAGAACAGTGTAGACATGTACAAATGGCTTCTGAGACCCAAAAAACTCGATTTTTCGGTGTTTTAGGCTAAATTTGGGATATAAACGGGTATCGAAGATGCATGCACAAATCGACTTTTTGGGCCCAAAAAACGTGTTTTAGCATTTTTTTTGCCTGAAAATTGAAATTTTTCTAGCACAGTACAAATCGCTTCTGAGACCCAAAAAACTCGATTTTTCGGAGTTTTTAGGCTAAATTTGGGATATAAACGGGTATCGAAGATGCATGCACAAATCGACTTTTTGGGCCCAAAAAACGTGTTTTAGCATTTCTTTTGCCTGAAAATTGATTTTTTATAGAACAGTGTAGACATGTACATATGGCTTTCGAGACCCAAAAAACTCGATTTTTCAGTGTTTTAGGCTAAATTTGGGATATAAACGAGTATCGAAGATGCATGCACAAATCGACTTTTTGGGCCAAAAAAACGTGTTTTAGCATTTTTTTTGCCTGAAAATTGAAATTTTTCTAGCACAGTACAAATCGCTTCTGAGACCCAAAAAACTCGATTTTTCGGTGTTTTTAGGCTAAATTTGGGATATAAACGGTTATCGAAGATGCATGCACAAATCGACTTTTTGGGCCCAAAAAACGTGTTTTAGCATTTTTTTTGCCTGAAAATTGATTTTTTCTAGAACAGTGTAGACATGTACAAATGGCTTCTGAGACCCAAAAAACTCGATTTTTCGGTGTTTTAGGTTAAATTTGGGATATAAACGGGTATCGAAGATGCATGCACAAATCGACTTTTTGGGCCAAAAAAACGTATTTTAGCAGTTGATTTGCCTGAAAATTGAAATTTTTCTAGCACAGTACAAATCGCTTCTGAGACCCAAAAAACTCGATTTTTCGGTGTTTTTAGGCTAAATTTGGGATATAAACGGGTATCGAAGATGCATGCACAAATCGACTTTTTGGGCCCAAAAAACGTGTTTTAGCATTTTTTTTGCCTGAAAATTGATTTTTTTCTAGAACAGTGTAGACATGTACAAATGGCTTCTGAGACCCAAAAAAATCGATTTTTCGGTGTTTTTAGGCTAAATTTGGGATATAAACGGGTATCGAAGATGCATGCACAAATCGACTTTTTGGGCAAAAAAACATGTTTTAGCATTTTTTTTGCCTGAAAATTGAAATTTTTCTAGCACAGTACAAATCGCTTCTGAGACCCAAAAAACTCGATTTTTCGGTGTTTTTAGGCTAAATTTGGGATATAAACGGGTATCGAAGATGCATGCACAAATCGACTTTTTGGGCCCAAAAAACGATTTTTAGCATTTTTTTTGCCTGAAAATTGATTTTTTTCTAGAACAGTGTAGACACGTACAAATGGCTTCTGAGGCCAAAAAAAATCGATTTTTCGGTGTTTTAGGCTAAATTTGGGATATAAACGGATATCGAAGATGCATGCACAAATCGACTTTTTGGGCCCAAAAAACGTGTTTTAGCATTTTTTTTGCCTGAAAATTGATTTTTTTCTAGAACAGTGTAGACATGTACAAATGGCTACTGAGACCCAAAAAACTCGATTTTTCGGTGTTTTAGGCTAAATTTGGGATATTAACGGGTATCGAAGATGCATGCACAAATTGACTTTTTGGGCCAAAAAAACGTGTTTTAGCATTTTTTTTGCCTGAAAATTGAAATTTTTCTAGCACAGTACAAATCGCTTCTGAGACCCAAAAAACTCTATTTTTCGGTGTTCTTAGGCTAAATTTGGGATATAAACGGGTATCGAAGATGCATGCACAAATCGACTTTTTGGGCCCAAAAAACGTGTTTTAGCATTTTTTTTTGCCTGAAAATTGATTTTTTTCTAGAACAGTGTAGACATGTACAAATGGCTTCTGAGACCCAAAAAACTCGATTTTTCGGTGTTTTAGGCTAAATTTGGGATATAAACGGGTATCGAAGATGCATGCACAAATCGACTTTTTGGGTCAAAAAAACGTGTTTTAGCATTTTTTTTGCCTGAAAATTGAAATTTTTCTAGAACAGTGTAGACATGTACAAATCGCTTCTGAGACCCAAAAAACTCGATTTTTCGGTGTTTTTAGGCTAAATTTGGGATATAAACGGGTATCGAAGATGCATGCACAAATCGACTTTTTGGGCCCAAAAAACGTGTTTTAGCATTTTTTTTCCTGAAAATTGATTTTTTTCTAGAACAGTGTAGACATGTACAAATGGCTTCTGAGACCCAAAAAACTCGATTTTTCGGTGTTTTTGGCTAAATTTGGGATATAAACGGGTATCGAAGATGCATGCACAAATCGACTTTTTGGGCCTAAAAAACGTGTTTTAGCATTTTTTTTGCCAGAAAATTGAAATTTTTCAAGCACAGTACAAATCGCTTCTGAGACCCAAAAAACTCGATTTTTCGGTGTTTTTAGGCTAAATTTGGGATATAAACGGGTATCGAAGATGCATGCACAAATTGACTTTTTGGGCCCAAAAAACGTGTTTTAGCATTTTTTTTGCCTGAAAATTGATTTTTTTATAGAACAGTGTAGACATGTACAAATGGCTTTCGAGACCCAAAAAACTCGATTTTTCGGTGTTTTAGGCTAAATTTGGGATATAAACGGGTATCGAAGATGCATGCACAAATCGACTTTTTGGGTCAAAAAAACGTGTTTTAGCATTTTTTTTGCCTGAAAATTGAAATTTTTCTAGCACAGTACAAATCGCTTCTGAGACCCAAAAAAACTCGATTTTTCGGTGTTTTTAGGCTAAATTTGGGATATAAACGGGTATCGAAGATGCATGCACAAATCGACGTTTTGGGCCCAAAAAACGTGTTTTAGCATTTTTTTTACCTGAAAATTGATTTTTTTCTAGAACAGTGTAGACATGTACAAATTGCTTCTGAGACCAAAAAAACTCGATTTTTCGGTGTTTTTAGGCTAAATTTGGGATATAAACGGGTATCGAAGATGCATGCACAAATCGACTTTTTGGGCCAAAAAAACTTGTTTTAGCATTTATTTTGCCTGAAAATTGAAATTTTTCTAGCACAGTACAAATCGCTTCTGAGACCCAAAAAACTCGATTTTTCGGTGTTTTTAGGCTAAATTTGCGATATAAACGGGTATCGAAGATGCATGCACAAATCGACTTTTTGGGCCAAAAAAACGTGTTTTAGCATTTTTTTTGCCTGAAAATTGAAATTTTTCTAGCACAGTACAAATCGCTTCTGAGACCCAAAAAACTCGATTTTTCGGTGTTTTTAGGCTAAATTTGGGATATAAACGGGTATCGAAGATGCATGCACAAATCGACTTTTTGGGCCAAAAAAACGTGTTTTAGCATTTTTTTTGCCTGAAAATTGAAATTTTTCTAGCACAGTACAAATTACTTCTGAGACCCAAAAAACTCGATTTTTCGGTGTTTTTAGGCTAAATTTGGGATATAAACGGGTATCGAAGATGCATGCACAAATCGACTTTTTGGGCCAAAAAAACGTGTTTTAGCATTTTTTTTGCCTGAAAATTGAAATTTTTCTAGCACAGTACAAATCACTTCTGAGACCCAAAGAACTCGATTTTTCGGTGTTTTTAGGCT